>JZLH01S0085653.1:72511-86903 GCA_001188425.1 Eucidaris tribuloides | reverse complement strand
TTCAATACAATTACAGTTACTGTCCCACTTAAGATCATTTTGTAACCACAGGCCCAGTATTTTTGCTTCAGATACATATGCTAGTTGTTCTAGCCCTATCATTAAATCTGTACGTGGGGAATTTTTCTGGAAACATATTTGAAGTGCTTGGCATTTGGATGGGTTCAATTTGAGATGTTTGTCATCTGCACACTGTTTGAAATTATCTAAATCAGACTGTAAAGAACCCCGACTATTACTGTGACGATTTTCTGCAAACGTCAGGTCATCAACGTATTTCCAGTACTTGTTTTTGGAACTTTTGGCAGCATCATTTACGATTATTTGAAAGGCTATAGGGCCACGTTTTGTACCCTGTGGGACTCCACCATTAAGGGTAACAAAGTCAGAGAGAGTATTATTGTAACGTACACACTGCTGTCTGTTTTGAATAAAATCACTGATCCATGGAATAATACACCTGCGAACACCCATACTGATAACTTTTTGAATTAGGAGGTTGTGGTTAAAAAGATCAAATGCCTTGGAAAAATCTGTAAGTGTAGCACTCATTAGCTACATAAATCACTAATGTGGCAATCAGAAACAGAATGTACATTTTATCAATTTTTTATCCAAATTGAACAGTATGGAGTACTACTGTAGACCCACACTAAATGAAAATGTCTTTGTTTCACTTTCTTCCATCTTCCACTGCTCCCGCCCACGTTAGTGATGAGGATGACTCATTGCCTCATTATTTTGGGGAGAGCACGGCAAGAGGAAGTTGCATCAGAAAGGAAGTTTCTAGAGCCTCTCCTCTATTATTTTCTTTGTTTTTTGGACAATACCAAATTTAAGATGAAGAGGGGTGTGTAAATAAATATTCATATATTTATCATTAATGTAAAATAATACATCAAGAAGTCAACACTGAGCATAAGAACTCATGCACTTGTATTGTAATTTGTGTGGGCGGAGATTTACTATGGATGACCACTTCCTGGTAAAATAAATAATATGGGAAGTGTGTTGCTCCCATGAATTAAATGGTATCTACTGGTAGGAGAACATCCTGCCACACCTTGCATCATCCACGGCCACATGTTCCACACTTCCATTTTCACCACTGGTCAAGACAGACCTTCTTATGCCGTATCTCTGAACTTTCATCAAATTCAGGTATGTACTTAATCACTACTTGAGTGAAATCTGTTTTAATTGTGCAAGTTGTATGAGTGTTGAAACAGTATGATTTATTCATTATTATTGTGTGGATGTTTATGTATCATTTTTTATGATATATGAGGTATTTTATCGACTTATATTATTATGTTAGTAGTTTAAGACATACAGTGCATTTTTGTTCGGTTCAACTATATGCAGCGCGTGGTGCTGATTTAAATGGAAAAGCGAACAACTTTCTGTAATGAGAAAGTTATATTTCGGCAAACTCCAACCAAGTGGTATTATGCGGGTCAATCGGACAGTCCGAGCTGCTGTCCGTGGCAGTAATATCAAGAGCTCTTAATGATATGACTGAAAGTTTTACTGAAAAAATGTGTACTGGATCACTTCTTTGAATGTTGCATGTAGAAATGGTAGAGTAAGCTTTAAATAAGAATTTATATTTTACTCAACAATTTGTGATAATCAAGTAACATGAATAGAGTACAGAATCACAATTTAGAGGCTAAAGCATGAGCTAGGCCATGTGACGTAATTTATATTTATTCACGCTAGTGAATAACATTTAGTACTTGAAGTTAATGTTGATTATATTTAATCGTTTAATGAATTTGAAGGATTCATGTAGTAGAATGATAATTATTTAGGCCGATATGTGATTCCAATATAATAATTAAGTCATGAAAATCATATAGCACATCTGTAATTACTTCTAACACTTTGAGTAACTGGGAAAAACATTAATACATGAGGGAATACGCCAAAACTGAATAATTCATATCCACAAAATGTCAACACATCGGTCACGTGTTGTATCTGCATACAGTAGGTGGAGCTTAAGCTCATTAACATACTAGTGGCTCACACCAAAATAGATTATACTTCGATAAAAACATTAGACTTTTGACTTTTTGAGTATAAAATGTAACCATTAAACACTGGGTAGTTCCAGTTTGCAATATAACTTGTATAATGTTTAAGTACATGTAACAGAACTTTTTGGTGCATGTGTTAAAAGAAAATATCAGCCAATTTTGTGTTTTTCCAACAAACTTTAAACTACTAAAAAAATGCATTTTCCATGAAGTAACTGCGACTTAATTCATGATAACGTGTACACAAGTAATCTTAAAGGTACACACTTCCCGTTTTAACTGGAATACACAATTCCTGTTTGTGAACAACTTCAACATTTTTAACACAACATACACATTTTTTTGTACGTTAATGTTAAGCTTATCACTTGACAGTGACACTTGAAAAATAAAAATAAAATGTCTTCTCACAGTGCAACAACTTGCGCACGAAATATAAACACATGCAAACACATACTGGCACACTGCTTAATTTTTTTTTGGAAGCAGTGATTTTTTTCCAGTACAATTTTTGTATTAATGACTTGTGAAATCTAACTGTAAAATTTTGCATTTTGTTTCAACATCTTATACAGAGTACGCAATATTGTTTTTTTATCTTTAAACTGTGGAAACTGTGCATATTAAAAAATATTGGTATAGTACAATGTGTTTTACAAACAGCTTTATTCACCAAATCAGAAATGAATCACACGAAAAACAATCTGTCGCAAATGTTTGATCAACCTAATAATTTGCGGAGTATTTTTTTCTTGGAAATTTGAAACATTTCTGTGATGCAATACAATACGGTAAAACTTTACACCACTTTGTCATTTTGCATAATCTTTTTTCAATACTCTGCAGAACATGTCCACAATCATATTGTCCTTCCTTTTCACATGTGCTATATTCAGTTCATATGGCCGTATTATTAAGCTCCATCGATCGGAATAGTCTCTGAATAGTCTCTAAATCGCTCTGCTGATCCACTGATGTAGATTTATACTGCTAATCATCCAGGACGGAACCGAAGCACTCTTTTCCTAATATGGTCAAATACTGCCTCCGGAGTGGGTTCAGCTTCTGTGAGAAGTATCGAACGATGCCCGTTGTCGTCCTCTCAACGGATTTGGAAATGAGGATTGCTTTCAATTTTCAAAAAGCAACTTCACACAATTCCGATCACACAAATGACACATCTTTTGTGGACTAAGTGACAAGGAGTACCACAATAGCTTGGACTTTATTAATCACGGCACAATAACCACACTTTCGAACTCATGACCCAAATATGTTACTATAGCTTTTGCGAGTTCACACTTGGCTAAGCTAACATCAAGACCAGCCTTAGCTAATTGGTCAAATAGGTTTCTACCTGTAAGTAAAGTGTTACACATCACTAAATATATATTTGTGTTTATGTGTCGTTATTTTCCATATCACGCATGCAATATATATTTTATATTTGTATCATGCAGTTTTATTTTTAAATATCATGCAATGTACATTAATTTATATTGATATCATGCAATGTTCATATTTGTTATTCCTTTTTTTTGTAATTCTTACACAACAAAATCTTGCATGGAAACAAGACTAGACGAGAAAATTCTTTTCCTGTGAACAACATCAATTACAACTCCTGTAGTAAAACTAAGTGCACTGCACTTCGAACCTGCTTTCACTGCAAGAAACCAAAATGTATTACAACATTGTGGAAATCACACAACACAACCTGGATAAAATGCATCAACATTTATTCAGTCTATTTTTCTATCCTGAATAAAACAAATCACTGTTGTCAACGTCATGTGCCAACACTTGTGAAATACAAGACGAACTAGACCTAATAATCCAAATAGCTAGCAACAAAAGTTATGACATTTGTATTTGCAGATTTTTCACCGCCCCTATACAATTTTTCCATCATAAACTTCAGCACACAACAACAATGGGGGAATGCCATTACGATTACAATACTTTGCAATCCAACAACAGCAAAACCGTTGCTCATAGCAAAAAATGCAAATCCAATGATGTGATACCAATAGGAAAAAATCCACTCGAATACGCAATAACCCTTAAATGTACAATTGCTTTAACAGCAAACCCGTGAACGCTAACAATGATCACAAAACTCTTATAAGTTACCCAGAGTACTCAAACCCACGAAATGTGGAAACCATGGAACACCATGCAAGTCGTATATCCAGACTCAAAATTCCACAACATGAGACCTCAAACAGCGATACCACACTGAACTGCCATGCAGTTTTAACTTGTTCCCACCAAGCAGTCAACGTGAAATCCACAAACCTAGCACCAGAGCAAAACGTAATCCTGTTAACTCCATAACCGTAATAAGTGCCCCTTAAAGACTACTCAACACAGCAAACTGTTAATGAAACAACCAGTCTCAACAGCAATTACTTCAAATACTGCAATACACAATGGTTACACTAACCACCCAAGACAATTCCTAATCCCTGAGAAAATGTCTTACTGAACCGACAGTCCTAAATCTGGGCAAAACTGAGAATCCTCTCTGCAAAACAAATTATTTTATCCATGATTCTACAGTCAATAAATACTGAAAAACAATCTTGGTTTCGGGCAAACAAATGACAAAATCAGTTTGTACTCAACTGAATAATATCTGACTGAAGATTTTAGTCTTCCTCATGTTTTGTGTCATTAACTTCATAGTTTCGTGTTAGTGTTGTACATGTAAATCCATCAGATTTTTCTTTTGTTCTGTCTTCATTCTTTCTGTTAATTTCGGACACTGTGCTCTTACGTGACCGTCTTGTTTACAATAAAGCATCCTTGACCTTTGGGCCAAGCACCACCTTGACTAAGTGATCCACTACGCGATTTGAACGACCGTTTACTGACATCACTTCGTGTTTGTGTTTCTTTTGGACTTTCTCCTGACTTTGTAGTTACACTGTGACTCAGTTTTAGCTTCTTCAGCTGATGCTTTATCACACAATTTTTCAACTCAGCTGCTGTCTCACTGGTTTCAATGTTACTTTGCTCACTACTCATTTTTGTAGTAGCTACTGCTTTTAACTGAGCCTTTACTAGCTTATTTAACCGGCCGATGGTCAACTCTTGACCCAAGAATTCATCTACACTGAATTCAGCCATGATTTATTCTTTTTCGTATTTGTTTATAACCCACTGGTCATGCCACAAACGCTTATGCAATTACGATGTGTTGCTCCACAGAATATCTGACGAAACAGACACAGATTCCCAGTTACCAGTTTCTACACGCAATCAACCAAAGGCTTTTACCCTAGAAACGGGGTTTATATTCCTTTATACCCCTACAAAACGATTGCCCATGTATTCCAGAAACTTTAATTGAATCTAAAAGCATGGAGTTACTCTGCCTTTCATGCTACGAACACACATCTACTGTGTGCACTGACTACGACAAGGGTACGAAACTGTCACTGTGCGATTACCATACACCGCACATGTTATCCGCAGCGCTGTGCTTCGCCGCTGCATAGGCTCTCCTATAGTAACCTACGTACAAACTTATCTGCGTCATCACAGACACAGAACCAAAACACAAATTGAATATCTAGCTTTCCCGGACAAGCCCCCATAATGTTACACAACTGGCAAATCAAACAAATACATTCTCACCACTCTGTTATACCCGACAAACAGCACATTAACGCTAATCACACGCCAAAAATGACGAGTTTTACTACAGAACTACGATCTCCGTGCCGTTTATTCTCCCATCGCCATGTTCACACCTTCCTCTGTCACCAAGCAGGGCTGCACTCAAAATTGATTTCCCCACTACGCCGCATGCGTATTTTCCCTACGGACACCACTTTCCCCTACGCCTAATTAACCATATTTTCCCATACGAACCTATGTTTTCTCCTACAAAATCGACTTTTTCCTTCGAAAGTATGTTTCCCTAAAAATAACCTTAGAAATGCAAATATTGATGACAATTTCTTCGCGGGGATGGACAAAAAGGGCGAATATAATCAGATTTTCATTGGAAAATTACGAAATATTCTGAAAATTGTCAAACCCCCTACATCCCCTATAAATCATCAAATCCCCCTACGTTTCCCTACGGAAGGTCATTTTCCCCGTAGGCTATCCCTACCCCCTACGCATGCCAAATCCCCTACGGTAGGGATTTCCCTACGAGTGGCAGCCTTGGTCACCAGACCAGAGGTCACATCAGGTCATTAATAAACATATTCAAATGCTCTTATTTGCATAGTCGTAACATTAGCAATAACATACGCATGTGAACGATTCCATCAATACATGCACGGGCAACAGGTAGAGGTAGAAACTGATCATAAACCACTCATACCGTTGTTCACAAAACCACTATGTGACTGCCCTCTTCGTATTCAACGCCTACTCATTAGAGTGCCAAGATATGACCTCAAGGTCTCGTACACGCCTGGAAAGTACATGTACACTGCAGATACGCTGTCACGTGCTGTAGATCCAGAGGTAGACATGAATGTAGAACGAGAAGAAGACATCAAAATCTACGTAGACACAGTAATACATACCCTGCCAGTCACAACAAACAGACGTAAACAATTCGTTGAAGAAACAAAGAAAGACAAAACACTACAAGATTTGTTACCGGGGGGGGGGGGGGCGACTCGACTTACAATGTGATACCTATGTGCCGCACCGAAGTCGAATATCGGGGGATTTGGAACTGGCTTGAGCGAAAAATGGGGGTCTCCGGAACTGGAGCTCAGGCTTCAGAAAACCTCAAAATGCTATGCTCTGGAACTACAAAGCGGTGAACGGCGCCGTGCGGAAAGGGCAATGCTCTGGCTGAGCAAAAAATCAGAAGCAAAATGACAAATGTGGGGGTCTCTGGAACTGAAAAACCAACAATTTTCTTTGCCTTCTGAAATTGTCACGCTCTGGAACGGAAATTTGGGCAGAAAATGGTCTCAACCGCGGCACATAGGTATCACAAAGTTATACTAAGTGCCCCCTCCCCGGGGGGCTGTTACAGGTCATAAGAAATGGGTGGCCTGACACGAAACAACAATGTCCAATAGCAGTCAGAGAATACTGGAATGTGAGAAGCGAGCTCTCTGAAGCAGAAGGCTTAATCCTAAAAGACAGGAAGATTGTAGTACCAGCTACAATGAAACGTCAAATGCTGAACAAAATACATGAAGGGCATCTAGGCATAGAAAAATGCAAACTACGTACCCGAGAGGTCTTGCATTGGCCTAAGATCAATCAAGATATAACAGTTATGGTACAAGATTGTTATTCATGCATGACATACAAACCAAACCAACAAAGAGAAACACCGAAACCACACGCAGTGCCATGGCAGAAAATAGCTGCAAATCTGTTCACACTAAACAACAAAGAGTACACGGTAATCGTAGACTACGACTCACAATTTGTAGATGTTATTACATAATTGTCTACGACAAGTAGCAAAACAGTGATCACGCACACGAAAGAAGTGTTTTCTAGACAAGGAACGCCATGTGAACTCAAAACAGACAATGGTCCCCAATTTGCAAGTAGAGAGTTCAAAGAATTTGCTCTTGATTGGGACTTCATACACACAACAACAAGTCCATACCATCCAAAATCAAATGGACGTGCTGAAAATGCAGTGAAAATTGTCAAAAATCTCATCCGCAAATGCCAACACAGTGGCCAAAACATATACAGAGCATTATAAATTGACAGAAGCTGTCCACTTGAATGCGGAAAATCACCCGCAGAACTCCTAAACAATAGGCGAATGAGATCAAATCTGCCCTTGATGGACAATCTGTTAGATCCCCAGCAACCTAATTCTCAGTTTGTGAGGGAAAGGAAGAAAAGGCAGAAAGAAAAAAAAACAAAAAAAACACTATGACGAACATGCTGGATACCTACCAGAACTCAACATAGGTGATCATGTCAGAGTTCAAGACATGTACACACACAGGTGGTCTCAAAATGGTGTAGTTAGAAAGAAACTGCCAAACAGGTCATTTTTGGTAGAATTCGACAATGGAGAGATTCGTCGCAGAAATAGACGTCATCTCAGGCCCCCCCCCCGGGGGGGGCAGTGTCATTACAAGGTGTACACCATGCGCGTGTGAAAAAACCGAGTAAAAAGGGTTGTTTTTCACCGTCGGGCGAAGTACTCGCGTACATTGAAAAGGATATTATATTCACCAAAATCGCTGATGACAACGCTGTAACACCGACGCAACCAGCTGAACCATCCACCGATCCAGCGAAGTCATCATCCTACACAACTGCCAGAAGCGGAAGAATAAGCAAACTGTCCGATCGCTTGAATTTGTGAAATTATGTGAACAATGAACTATGAACAGTAAGTGAAAAAAATGTGAACAAGAATGCATGAAAAGTAACATACATGTCGGAACCAAAGGAAGGACTGAAGACTTTTGAAAGTGAAAACTGGACACCACAGTTATTTGCGATGGACCCAAAAGGACATTGAGAAACGATATTATATATTATAGTTTTATTTTATATGTTTATAATAACATGATTTGTTTTGTTCACATATACCAGGATCATTTAAAACAGGATAACGAATAATATCCTTTACATTCCTGAAGTTATTTGTACACAAAATAATGTTTTATAATGTTATGCTACAATCAAGATAAGTTTCATGGACAACAGGAATTGATAAAAAATAGTCAAATGATTCAGTTTATAGATGTTACAAAAGATGTCTGTGAAACGGTTCTTATCAAATTCCACCACTCGCCATTATATAACAGTTTACAAATATATTTATGCTATTACAAAGAAAAAAGCATTTAAGATGATCCAGTTTTGTGATATATATTGCACATGCATGATTTCTGCAAACAGAATGTAAACCTATTTTGAAAAGAAAGGGAGGTGTGTTGATAGTACATGTTAATATTGCAGTCTGAGAACAAGACTAGCACCAAGGTGTACATCAAAATGGCTTCCATACAATGAAGTCAGAGACAAGTAGTCCTGCACAATAATGGCTCTTCGTGTGGTTATTCAGACTCCGCTATACACTACAATCTTTAGTCATTCAAAGGTTATATTGATGTTCAAAATGGAAGGAATATAAAGGGTTCATTAAGAAATTAAGATTATTGAGGCAGTTCTAAAATGCACCAGCTATGCAAAATTGATGAGACTTTGAAGATAAACTTGAAAACTGTACCACCTAACAGTGGTCATGGACATTCTTCATTTGCAAACTTTATTCTATTACCAAATTTGTTGGAGAAAATATTGATACCTAGTGAGTAATTTTCAGATTTAAGACGGATGTAGTTAAAGCGATTGCTCTTAAAAATAATCAGCAATACTTACCTAAATTAGAAGCTATTTTGAGCCCACGACAAAACATGATTGTGTGACTTTTTGTTCTTTTTGAACTGCAAGGTCATGAATTTACTCGAATTTTGCTGCGTAAATTGAACTGATTAGATGATGTAGAAAGTTTAATGGGCCAGGGATTTGAAAATATTTGATTTTAATGTACTACTGCATAATTTAATAACTGCAAATCAGACTGTAATAGAACTTGATTAAAGTAAGCGTGTGCTTACTGTGATGTATTAGCATAAAGATATCATTGCAAACGTTATAAGAACTTGCACATGCACTTGCACACACACACACACACACACATACACACACACACACACACACACACACACACACACACACACACACACACATGCACACACTCACGCACATTATAACGGTCTTATTTAGTCAATCTCTCTGTTCTTAAACGTTAAATTTCCCCTGACCTGTGTTACAAACTAGTCATGTTCATTGTGTAAAGGTTTACTTCCCACATATTGGTTTATATCCGTGTCGTATACCTGAAGGCTGTTGTCACTTAGAGCTCTGCTTATGGCTGCAGTCTTTTGCATTCCATTACACGTTTTCTTAGTAATTACAATTTATCAAGTGATATGTGTTGTCTTAATAATTGTAACACAAATATCAATGTTCTCATTACCAAAATATTCAAACTACATTCAATAATGTCAGATGTAATTACTATTTCGTATTCATGTTTTATAAGTTATTGGAATATGTGTTTGTATTTCCATTTACAAATTTGTATTATTTTTGGAATTGCATGAATAAAGGCTTGATCAAGTTATGCTTGATCAAGGTTGAAGCAAAAAAAAAAAATTATGATCCTTTAAAAGTTAGAGATGAAAGCTAGGGCAAATGTGATAGGACTATTCAAACATCTGAGTTCTTCTTGTTAAAATGATAAATTAAGTAAGACGGCTGATGTGAAAACGACAAGCAAACTTGATAAAGTGTATGATACATCGATTTATTGATTGATATTTACAGTGGGAAACATCACTAAATCTAACCGTGTCTAAGACATGTAAAATAAATTCTTTTGATATCAAACTGCGTTTCATATCAAAATTGTGTTATATAAAAATACCTGCCCTAAGCAGTAAAATACGAAGGTTATTTTATTTGTGTGACTACAAATATTTTTTTTGTCATAACAAGATGTTACGACATCAGTGTTCTTTTAACCATAGTCTGTTAGGTCACCCTATTACCAACTGAAAAAAAATCAAGTTCTTATTTTTACCAATAGATAATTAAATCACACTAAAGAGGTATATGTTAAAACTAATACAGTTAAAGACCAGAAGTAAATGCAGGCATTGAAATTTATGTATAAGGTGTTGGATTGCAACAAACGTGAAATTGTGAAAATGATTTAATTTAACAGTGCTCCTTCTCTAATACAGTACGACTGTTTTCTCACGACTACTATGATAAGGGGTTGGCAAATGACAATTAAAAAAAAAAAACAAGTGGATTCTATGGTCATTTTGACTGCTAAACACAAATCCGACAATCGTTTTGGCCTACGATTAAGTTTTATATTGGTTCCCGCCAATTTATTGAAAAAATAGCGGGAAAATGGCTTTTTGGCCATATTTTTGCAGTAAAGTGCATAAAAGTGATGTGCAATATGTCCTTCTATTATGTTTTTCGGGTTGCTGAGTTCAAATATTAGCATATTTAAGGCATTGGAGGTATTGGTAGTGATATCTGCAAAAAAGTGATATTTTATACAAAAATATACAGAAAATACACATTTTGAGCCTGAGATCAATGCAAATAATGACTTCTTATTTATTTACCCAGGGTAGCCACTTCAGTCTGATAGACTGCTCTTCCAGCGGGCCCTGCATAACATAAATGTTATTATTATTAACCCTTCTCTGTTCTAGAATGCCGAGCGCCTGGCTAGAAAGCAGAAGGTACCATTTTTAAAAGTCTTTGGTATGATCCAGCCGGGGCTCGAACCCGCGACCTTCCGCACGTGAGGCGGACGCTATACCCACGAAGCCATCACGCCGGTGTGACCATTATATACATATGAATTCATGAATTACAGTTTTGCAATAACCTTGACAAAATATACATAAATCATGCTTCGAAACACCTCTTTTCTGTGCATATTTTCCAAAAAGTTCCTTCTGCGGACACCCTTCATACTCAGTCACTTCACTCTCTTGCAAGTATGACTACTCATAGTGTACATTTTTTTGGACATTCTGACTATAATCCCTAATAATCTTTATAAAATATGTAGTTACTATGCTTAGGAATATGTCTTTTCCATGCATATTTTCAGAAAGTTCCTACGGGGGGGGGGGGGGGATACCCTCTCCCATACCCTGCCCCGCTCTATCGCTTTGCTCCCTCGCAAGTATGAGTACTCACAGTGTACATCTTTGAAATTCTGACTAAAATCCATAATAATCTTGATAAAATATGTATTTACTAGTGTATGCTTAGGAACATGTCTTTCCTTGCATATTTTCAAAAAGTGTTTGCCTTGGAAGGGAGGATTTCCCCTTCCCACCCCCTCTCACACCCTCTCACACCCTTCCCCATTCAGTCGCCATGTTCCCTCGCAAGTATGACTACTCACAGTGTACATCTGTTTAAAATTCTTACTATAATCCCTAATAATCTTTATAAAATATGTATTTATTTTGCTTACGCGCACCGTCACGTCTTTTCCAATGCGTCATTTTCAAAAAGTGCCTACTGTTGAGCGGAGATATCCTCCTCGCCACACTTTAAGCCTTGCGTTTGTTTTCTCTCCCCTCGGCAAGAATGCCTACTCACATACAGTTTTCCACCAATTGTCCTCACGGTTGTGCACATCTTTTGAAATTTCCGACTATAATCCGAAAAAATCTTGATAAAATATTTTTACTATATATGCTTAGAATCACGTCTTTTCTATGCATATTTTCTCAGAGTCCTTCCGTGGGAGGGGATGTCACCCTCCCACACCCTATCAAACCTTCTTCCACTGCAGTGCGCTTTGCTCCCTAGCAAGTATGACTACTTACAGCGTTCATCTTTTGAAATTCTTGAATATAATCCAACATAATCTTGAATAAAAATATGTATAGAAACACGGTCTTTTCTTGGCATACTTTTCAAACAGTTCGCTAGCGCGTGCGAAGGGGGGGGAGATATCCCCCTCCCCACGCACCCAACCACTCGGTCCCGCGTCCGCTCTCTCTCGCAAGTTAATGGCCTACTAACATACAGTTTTCCACATTACATCAGTTTTCCTTTTCCTTTTTTTTAAATTACCGACTGTAATCCCTATAATAATCTTGTTAACTATTTCTACTAATGACTTAGAACGGCGAGCGCCATCTTTTCCATTGCGTACTTTACCAAAGAAGTTATTCACCGGGGGAGGGGGGATATGATGATCCCCTCCCAACACCGCTCCCCCATTCGCTTGCTCTCTTGCAAGTATTGACTTACCAAAAGCAAGCACCCACCCAACCATTCGGGCATCGATTAACCGGCGATGTTGGGACAGCAGTCCATCCGGATAAGTGAGCTACTGGCCGGATAAGAGCAGATAATGTACAAACACAGTATAGGGCGGCGTTAATACATGTCCTATGTTATAGTATTACAACCACACACCATGTGCCAAATGCAAGCAGACCACACACATGAGTTACTTTGTTTACTTTTCCCCCAATACCCAGCAGGTTTATGTGTACACTTCTGATAAAGGTGTATGAATTACAGGCAATGACTGATAAGTCCATTGTCAGGATAATGGAGAGCCGGTTAACCGATGGCCGTATAACTGAGGTCGAACTGTACTCACAGTGTACATCTCTTTGAAATTCTTACTATAATCCCTAATAATCTTTATAAAATATTTTGCTTAGAAACACGTCTTTTCCATGCGTATTTTCAAAACGTGACTACCGTTGGAAGGGGGTGACACCTCCCTCCCTCGCTTGGTAGCTACGCTCCCTCACAAGTATGACTACTCAAATACAGTTGACCACATACTTCCTGTACATTTTTTTTTTTTTGAAATCGTGACTACAATCAGTAATACTCTTGATAAAATATACCATTATAATATGTATTTACCATGCTTCGAAACACCTCCTTTCTATGCATATTTTCAAAAAGTCTCTACCTTGGAAGGGGGTATCCCCCTCCCACACCTTTCCCCCGCTTGGTTGTTTCTCTCCCTCACATATTTCCGTCAAGCCCCTAGTATACCCCTGATTGTTTTGCTCTATAACCGTGCCTGAGTGTCACTCATCAACATATTAATGCTCTGCTACTGAATGCACTGTAAACAATAGAGTGCACTTTATGGCAAGTCTGTACAGTATCATATGAAACTTGAACAATTTTGACAATATTTATTTAAATAATGTTTTCCCCCCATGACATGTGAAACATTAAATAGTCAGTTACATTAGTCACAGTTGCAAGAACACCTGAAATCTTGTATAAACAAATTGATTTGTGGTAGTATTTGACCAAAATTTCACTAAAAATGCTGATTATTTACCAAGTGCAGACAGTACAACTGATATAACTGTCATGTTTAAATATTTTCTTCTATCCAGAAGCCAGGAAAACATGGTTAGACAAACTATAATCCATAGTTGCATGAATATTTACAGTCGTTTGTAAACAAATAGCAATTTTGGGGGCTACTTTAACCCCCCCCAAAAAGACGAAAAATTAGGGTTTCTTTCACTCAAAATAGATAATACAAACGACCCAACATGTCTTATTTATCTTTTTGGGGACCCAGTGACCATAAAACTAATGGTTAGACATATTAAAAGCCACAGTTGCGTGAATATTCCGGGTTTTATGTACACAGATAGTGATTTTTAGCTCATCCGGCCCGAAGGGCCCGATGAGCTTATGCCATGGCGTGGCGTCCGTCGTCCGTCCGTCCTTCCGTCCGTCCTTCCGTCCGTCCTTCCGTCCGTCCTTCCGTCCTTCCG
>JZLH01S0085653.1:60436-71736 GCA_001188425.1 Eucidaris tribuloides | reverse complement strand
AATAACAAAAATTGCTTCTTCTCCCACGTTTCTTGACCGATTTTTATTAGCATGAAACTAATATTTTTCTCACTCTAACTTTTTTATATTCATGTTCCTTCCGGGACATCAAATATTAATTTTTTGACCAGTATAAAATTGTACCACATGAAATTTCGGATATATGATGTTGCGAGATGCCGGATGAGCGCTACGTCATTGACGTTTTCTAGTTTTTATTTTTTTGGGGGGGGGGCAATTTTACCCCCAAATGACCAAAAATACAGTTTTTTCACCCAAAATAGACATTACAAATTACCCAGCAGGTCTGAATTTTCTATTTTTGTGCTCAGTGACCAAGAAACCATATTGTTAGACATATTACAATCCATATTTGCACAGATATTTAAGGATTTATATAGGAAAACTGTGATTTGGGAGGATTTTGGCGGCCATTTTGAAAAATCAGTAGGAACCAATATCAGATATAATCTGAAACAAAAGAACTCATTAGATTTGTATTAAGCAGCCAAAATGGCAACAGAATCCACTTGTTTGAAATTGAATTTCCAAAAAAAGGTTTCATTCGCCTACCCCTACTGTAATTGGTGTATCCACAGATAGAGAAATTTACACTGATGCCACAAATGTCGTCCGTAGAGTTCATAATCACAGCATCTGTATCCCAGAACTTGGCAAAGGCTATCTGTTTGATGTCAGACCTGAGAAGCTTGACCGTGGATACACGACCTATCCCTGATGCATTCTACCTCACACTGGTCTCAGTGGCACCATCATCAAAGGTATCAAAGTTATTATTCAGTGTACAAATTAATTCAATAATTACTAGTAGTTGGGCTCAAAATTCCGGGGCAGTGGGAAATGGTGTTCACTTTTTTTGGAAAACGGATGCTATGGTAAAATTGGACGTAGAATACGCTGGTGCTGACAGATTTTTGAAATTCGGTGTCCAAAGTGCCCATTTGGGACCTTAAATGGGCCCAAACCATTTTATGGGTATTTTGGTCAATTTTACGTTAAAAAATACTTTGTTTCCACACAAAATTTATGTTTTACACCTACAAGACATACTCTATGAATTTAAAGTCATGAAATTGACCCCAGGCCCGTAAATTTCCAAAAAGGGCCCATTGGCCCATGGTATGTACATTTGCAGAATTTGTGTATTTGTCCTACGTAATTGCTTTATTAAGACAAATGTGGGTCATAGCACTTGTCGGGTGGCCATGATTTAACCTTTGCATGAGAAATAACTATTTATACAGTGGGCCAGGGCCCTGTTCTGGGCCTTTTTGTGCCCATGTCAAGAAAATGCATTCACAACGCCTTTTTATTGATTTTGAAGTGCCCCAAATTATTACTCACATGCGTTCAATCACTCAGTGTCAATAGTTCTGATGATATCCACCAGTTGGGGATGATAAATGGGCCAAATTGGCCCAATGGACCAATTTTGGGCCATTTTGGGGCCCATTTCATAAAAATGGCTTAACAATATAATTCAAGGTTTTTGAAGTGGGCCAAATTGTCACCTTATTACCACTGATAACCCATTGTAAACAGTTAATGCTAATATTTTACAACTGGGCACGCAAATGGGCCCCAAAGGGCCAAAGTACCGTTAAAGGGCCAAAATCGGGCCATTGATAAAACTGCATAAAACTGCAAGGAATGGACCGTTTTTAACCAAACAAACATCGAATTATAGGTTTAGAGGGGTGCTGATTTCATTAAAATTAGCCTTATTTGCAAGAAATAAATATTTGTAACAGAACTTTCAGTTATATTCACACAGAAACTCGGTGTTTACTACCGTAGAGTGTAGGCTTGCTCTTAACACTAAAGCCACTGGCTAACATTTACCACAGTTAAAAAAATGTGAGAATAATCCTCCATGCTCCAAGTGTCTTTGATAAGGTCTAAAACTGAAGCCCTGAAAAATTGTATTACAAAATGATGATTTAGTGCTTTAAAAAATTGAAAATGTACAAGCATTCAAATTGACCAGATCCACCTGCCCATTTCCTCCCATAGACTTACTGTGTGCGATCTAGGCTATTTTATCATCCACCGGAGTAGAAATTGTTTATTCATGCATACCTTGCCATTGGCAGCATAACTTTCCAAACTTTTGTATTCTAGGGTGTTTATTTGTCCATTTGAACTCTTCTATGTAGCTCAGATATAAAAGTTTGACAGGGTTTTTTTAAACTCCACAATGTTAGCCTATCACTTTAAGTATACATAATGCATTAGGGCTAGTAAGTTAATTTTGTCTTGTGTAAGCATCTGTTTTCAATAGATTAACTTTTGTATAATAATTATGGTTCACCAATTTATAACCAAAATGAAGGTATCGGTGATTTAATTCTCCAGATATAGATAAGATATAGCAGAAAAATATAGCAGATACTAAATATCAACATTCATATCCTGGACATTTTGCCGGGATGCTATCGGTTTAATCGTCCGTTGTGCGTCGTTCGTCTTACGTTGATATTTTTATCTTCCTCTTTAAAACACGCAATTAGATTTAGCCCAAACTTGACAGGAATGAACCCTAGGGGTGGGGATTCAAGGGTCCTCAAATTGTTCACATGGAACCCCCCCCCTCCACCCCGGTGCCCCAAAGGGCCGAATGTCGGTAATTTTCAAACATCATCTTCTCTAGATGTACGTGTAGATATAGTGTAGCCAAGTCACTTTGTGTGTAGATGGTACAGTGAAGAATAATTAAATTCCTTATAACAATGACCAGGGTGGCCCTGATTGGCCCGGGGGGGGGGGATGAATAGGTTGGGTAGGGCCCTATGTGGACCTTCTCTCAAAGATGTGATTGGATTAAGACCAAACTTGAAAGAAATGATCTTTAGGGGATGGAGATTCAACGTTTCTCACGTGGTATACCTGCATGGTCCCAGGGGGCCTGAGGGCAGGGCCCCAAGGGCCAAAGCAAAGTAATTTTCAACATCTGAGATCCAGAAATAGTTTAGCCAAATCATTTTGTTTGTAGATACATCTATACATGTACATGTACTAGCATTGAATAATTGTTTCTCAGGACAATGCCCAGGGTGGCACTGTTTGCCCCTTGGGGTGCCTGTGAAGATACGCGTAATTCACATTTTCACCTTCTTCTTTCACAAACATGATTGGATTTAGACCAAATACGCATTTTTTAAATGTAATATGTGGCCCATTGTATTGTTGCCTAGATATTGACCTCCAAGTTCTAAAAGTATATGCGCAATTGATCACATATTCTCTATGGGCGCCTTCAGAGACTGCGCTTATGCCAAATTTGGCAGATTACATTATTAATTGCACAGGGTTTTAGCCCTCGTTGGCCAATATCTATAGGGAGCAATTAGGGAACAAATAACATGTTGCATTCCCTTCCCATACAGAGGATTCTGCCACAGTCAGTTAATCTCTAAACTGAATCCCCCCTTTCCCGCAGTGGGCTGGGGCCAGGTATACAATTTGACAAACACTAAATTACCTCCCTTAAGGATGATTGCTAACAAATTTGGTCTAAATCCAATCATGTTTTTAGCTCACCTTAACCGAAGGCTCAAGTGAGCTATTACGATCGCTTTTTGTCCATCGTGCGTCGTGCGTAAACTTTTACACATCATCTTCTTCTTTAAAATGATAGGCTAAAATTGTGAAGCTTCAATTTAAAAAAAAAGTCTAACTTTGATATCTGAGCTGCATAGTAGTGTTCAAGTGGACAAATAAACACCCTAGAATGCAAAAGTTTGGAAAGCTATGTTGCCAATGGCAAGGTATGCATGAATGAACAATTTCTACTCCGGTGGATGATAAAATAGCTAAGATCTGCACACAGTAAGTCTATGGGAGGAAATGGGCAGGTGAATTCAGCCAATTTGAATATTTGTAGATTTTCACTTTTTTTTAAAGCACTAAATCATCATTTTGAAATACAATTTCTTAGGGCTTCATTTTTAGACCTTATCAAAGACAATGACTGGTAGCATGGAGAATTATGTAGCTCACATCTTTAATTGTGGTAAATGTTAGCCAGTGGCTTTAAAACGCATGATCGGATTTAGCCCAAACTTGGCAGGAATGATCCTTAGGAGGTTGGAATTGAAGGGTCCTCAAATGGTACTCCTGCCACGTCCTCCCCTTCCCCCGGCCCAGGATCGGTGCCCTAAAAGGCCAAAAGATTTTTCATATACCTTCTTCTCTAGATCCAGAAATATAGTTTAGCTAAGTAACTGTGTGTGTAGATACCTATATATGTGGTGAATTATTGTTCCCCATGACAATGCCCAGGGTGGCCCCATTTCACCCCTCAGGGGGCAACATATTCGGGGAGGGCCCTATGGGAATAATTCACATTTACATAATTTTCTTTCAAAATTAATGCATGTAGACCAAACTTGGTAGGAATGATTCTTAGGAGAGTTGGGACAGAGGCTTCCTGAAATGGTACACTTAGGCCCCCCCCCCCACCCCGGGCCCCAAGGGGCAGGGCCCATAAGGGCCAAGACTAGGTAACTTTTTAACCACAAGCCCATTTGTAACCAAAGTTGGATGGTAGATGCGTGACACGGAATTCCATATCACTTTTTTTTTAATGGATGTTAGAATCTAACTTAACGTGGCAAAATCAGCTGGCGAGGGGATGCATTTTTTTTAACTGGTTCATGTTGGTGCCCAGATATCAGGCTCCAAGGGACAAAACTATGTATAGTTGATTTTTTTTCTGTGCATGGGCATTACAGAGAGTTTGCGACACCTCAGGTGAGGTGAGCGTCGTGCCCCCGGGGCTCTTGTTGAAGGGAGGTGAAAATGTGAATTATCTTCAAAGCCGGGCTTCAAAGGCACCCCAACAGGGGCAAAAGAGGGCCACCTTGGACATTGTCATGAGAAAACACTTATGCAATACCATAGATTTATGTTCACACAAAGTGACTTAGCTAAACTATTCTTGGATTTAAGATTTTGAAAATTACCTTAGACCTTTGGGGCCCTGCCTCAGACCCCAGGGAAAGCAGGTATATCACGTGAGGGCCGTTTAATATCCAATGTAAGGAGCATTTCTGCCAAGTTTGATATTAATCAAATCATGTTTTTGAAAGCAGTAAGTGAAAATGAGATTTATCTCCGTGGCCCTCCAGGGCCCTCCCCAACCTGTCACCCCCTCAGGGGCCAAATGGGGCTTATCTACACACAAAGAGAATAGCTATATTTCTACATCTAAAGAAGACGATGTTCGAAAATTACCTACATTTGGTTATTTAGGGCCCTGCCCCACTGCCTCCGGGGTACAATTTGAGGACCCTTGAATTCCCACCCGAGGGTTCATACCTGCCAAGTTTGGACTAAATCCAAAAGTGTGGTTTAAAGATGAAGATGAAAATATGAAAGGTTAACGTACGACGGACGACGCACAACGGACGATTAAATCAATATAGCAACCCGGCAAAAGGTCCAGGATAATGACGTTGATATTTAGTATCTGCTATATGGGGTACATGTGATATGGAGAATTAAATCACCGATACGTTCATTTTGGTAATAAATTGGTGAACCATAATTATTACACAATAGTTAATCTATTGAAAACAGACGCTTACACAAGACAACATTAATTAACTAGCCCTAATGCATTGTGTACTTAAACGGCCCCAGAAACCAATCAAACTGAAAATAACATTCAACTTATTCTACAAGATTTTTTACGAAGATTTCGAATATGGCAATGGTTTTTCTCACAAATGGATCATAATGCTGAAATTAAGTTTTCAAAATCAACTCTCCGAAACGGGCCGAAAAAGGCTGAGACGGTCCGAGAATTAGCCAAGGCTGAGTGACGTCACAACAAGAGCTCCCATTCGCTACCGATATATTTACACACACGCATTAGAACGTTCTTCGTATTTATTTCTTTCGGATTTTCTCAAAAATTTCTCGAATTGCTAGTTGAAAATGGCAGAAAGTCAACGAGCAGGGCAGTCAGAAGAAGAAAGCTACGCTGAAGAAGCGAGAAGTGAAATGGAGAGTGAAGAAGGAAAGATTGAAGAGGAGTTTGAGATGGAGTTCAGGAGGCCCGACCATGCGAACGTGCAGCCGTACCAATACGAGCTTGAGCTGGACGCCGACGAGGCGGCGGAGGCAGACATTATCCGTCAGCGTGGGCCTGAAGCTGATGAAGACATCGAAAACAGACTAGGCAACAACAACTGGTAAGTTTAAAATAATCAGACTTTTTGTTGTTGAATTCATTTGGTGGATGGTCAGAATGGAAGTCATAGTCTATCTAGACTTAGTAGAAAGTCTCGACCTAACCTTCATAGAGTTAATCGGTTAGATCTAACTTAACAGTTAGATCTAACGTTAGTCACGAACGTTAGTGCCAACTAGTGCCTAGCCTAGTGTCATAGTGGGGGTGGATCGAGGCACTCAACAAGACAACATTTCAACCAAACATTTTGGACGTTTGGAGTTTCCTCTATCAATAAGTTTTTGGAAATTGGAGTCTTGACTTGACTTAGATCTAGACGATTTTTGGTTCCATCTACTCTCCGATACCAGCGAATAAAAATTGCTATAAATTCTCCTTTATTCCGCGTGCAATACCGGAATGGAATGCACTGCCTATATAGGTCTGTTGATGTAGACCTATGTTAGTAATGTTACAGCTATCCAGAATAAAATTAACTTCAAATTTGCAGCTCATAACCATCACATCAAGCAAAGCAACCAAAATAAAATTGATTAGTTCTCTCCTAGCGCCAAGAACATCTGCTCACCTAGCCTCGACAGACTCGCACGCCGCACGCGACACACGTGTGGGCCGTCGAGGTAACTGCGCACCATACCTGCCCGGTTGGTTCCTTGTGGAACGTTGGACATTATACACAAACAAGAAAACGAAGATGATACATGATCATGACTGAGTTTGACATGTCAATTGTAATTTGCAGTTGCACCCCACGGTGGACCTAGTCCTAGTCCACGGCCATTAGGCCTAGACCAATAAATATGTCTCTAATTTGTGGGCCTAGCCCTGGTATCTGACAGTACGGTCATGTAACCGAGATGGCCCCTTACTTCAGTTACATGAGTCATAAAAATTGATATAAATTCGAAAACTGGGGAAGAAAAAAATAAACATATTTTTTAATATCAACATTCATATGTACTTGACCATCTCCGAAGGTTTCCCGTCATTCCGACATCGCTAATATGCATTTCCAATACTTTTAACGAAAATTTTTCATAAATTAACTGTACAACTACTGGGGAAGCATCACTGGTTGTGACGTCACAATACCGAAGTCGGCCGAATCAACTTTTTCAGCGGCCGATCAATCGGTGAACACAAACCTCACCATTTTTAGCCAGTAACTTCCATTTTTTGCTAAAACGATAAGGGTTATGAAGAATCTAAGGGCAAATTGTTTACAAGTCAAGCTGTTTCTTCATAATGAAAGCCATTATTAATTCGATTTCGGGATCCCTTTAATGTTAAGAGTAAGCAAACACTCTACGGTAGTAAACACTGAGTTTATGTGTGAATATAACTGAAAGTTCTGTCACAAATATTTATTTCTTGCAAATAAGGCTAATTTTAATGAAATCAGCACCCCTCTAAACCTATAATTCGATGTTTGTTTGGTTAAAAACGGTACATTACTTGCAGTTATATGCAGTTTTATTAACGGCCCGATTTTGGCCCTTCAATGGTACTTTGGCCCTTTGGGGCCCATTTGCGTGCCCAGTTGTAAAATATTAGCATTAACTGTTTACAATGTGTTAACAGTGGTAATAAGGTGACAATTTGGCCCACTTCATAAACCTTGAATTATATTGTTAAGCCATTTTTATGAAATGGGCCCAAAATGGCCCAAAATAGGTCCATTGGGCCAATTTGGCCCATTTATCATCCCCAACTGGTGGATATTATCAGACCTATTGACATTGAGGGATTGGGGCGCATGTGAATAATAATTAGGGGAACTTCAAAAGCAATAAAAAGGCGTTGTGAATGCATTTTCTTGACATGGGCCCAAAAAGGCCGAGAACAGGGCCCTGGCCACTGTATAAATAGTTATTTCTCATGCAAAGGTTAAATCATGGCCACCTGACAAGTGCTATGACCCACATTTGTCTTTATAAAGCAATTACGTTGGACAAATACAAAAATTCCGCAAATGTACATACCATGGGCCAATGAGCCCTTTTTTTGGCAATTTACGGGCCTGGGGTCAATTTCATGACTTTAAATTCATAGAGTATGTCTTGTAGGTGTAAAACATAAATTTTTTGTGGTAACAAAGTATTTTTTTTAACGTAAAATTGACCAAAATGCCCATAAAATGGTTTGGGCCCATTTAAGGTCCCAAATGGGCACTTTAGTCACGGAATTTCAAAAATCGGTCAGCACCAGCGTATTCTACGTCCAATTTTACCCTAGAATCCGTTTTCCAAAAAAAGTGAACACCATTTTCCACTGCCCCGTGTTTTTGAGCCCAACTATACCATTGTGTTAAATCCACTGGAATCAGGACATCTATATTTGATTGTACGTAAATTGATCCCCTTGATACACATGCACCTGCATGTCATAGGTGTAGTATATTACTTAAATTTTATTCTTGTTTCTTAATTGGTGTAGGGTCAATGTTTTAGCTAAAATAATTGAAAAAGTTAGGATTTTCCATTCGAACAAAAGGCACTGTTACATCATAGCCTCCATGCACATAGCCGCAAAGCGACTCTTTTTCTGGTTAATTTTATCTCAGTCACGAATTAATCTGAAGGCATATAACGGCCTCAAGTTTGTGTACATGTATGTGACAATGTATTGCGAGCAGGGAGAAAATAGGATTTAAATTACCAAACTAACTTCTCCGTAGGGAATCATAGAATTGTGTGGGTTTATTATGTTTTTGCTTTGCACACTAAACCGTGTTTGCTCAGATTAGGTTCAATTAAAGAAACGTACATAAAATACAGTGCTGAAAATTCGGGAGTCACACATGTACAATGAACATTTTTTTCCAGATATCAGTGATAAATCAATTGAAATTTGGTCGTTGCTCAACTCGATGAAACAGTATGGTGTGGGTGTCAGACAGTTGATTTTTATTTTTGCCGACTGATTCTGAATTTGGTATTGAGTCAAGTCAACTGCGCTGGTGTGAGGTTTTGACCTTGTAAGCTCTGATCAGCAGGTATTTGGTTGTGTTTCTTCTGAGCGTGATTATCGCTCATAACCAGCATCGCATGGAAAGAATGCAATTATCTTCTCAGTGGAAACATGCAGAATATATTTTAGATAATGTTACCCTCAAAATGCGAGGACCGAGTATATGTCTGAACATAATGTTGTCTTTGTAACTATCGTCTGTTCCAACAACAAAGCAAGGGAAAATGTTTATTCTGACTTTCTGATCATACTTCTTACAAACCTTTATTCTTATAGGTTCAGGTACTGGCATTGAAACGCATAGTCTTGACACACTTGCGTCTACATAGCTGGCTGTCATTACCAGACCTTCAGTCAGTAACATTCAGAGATGTAAAAATACTAGTACCAGTAAGTAATAATATGTAACATTACTGTTTTGTGTAATTCAAAATCATATTTAGCACAGACTGAAATCAGATAGAAGATCGTGAAAGGTCTAATGAAGCGTAATGTAGATTTTTTGTAATAATCAGAAATAGATACACATGAAACAACCTGACTTATAATACTATTGCAGATTATGACTTAATAAAATGGATAATTTGCAATGGATTGTATAAATGAAACACGGTCAAGGGTCATACAGTGAGTGTTCTTGAACCATTGGTGATGTATTAGCATTCATTTTACAAAGTTTTGAAGATGTTCGTGTTTGCAGTTCTTGTATCATTGATACTCGCTCTCTCATGACTTCAACCTCCTTGCACGATTATTGGACCATATCAATCCTAACAGTCACACCCTCCTCAATGTATACTCACATTACCCAGATAAATATAATCTGAAGTTTGATTCATAATTTATTTTTCCAAATATATGTTGACTTCTCTTGATGCCTGTTGGGCTGTACATCAAGAAATCACTATTTTTTTTTAAATATGCATCGTATATCTTTTAAACATTCTTTTTAAAAATTTTCTGCACGATGCTAAGACCCATCTGAAAACATCCCTTCAGATCTTCTTTAACTCATATTCTGATTGGGATGTCATAATGGTTCTGATTCTGTTCTGCATAATCTCCACCCCTTCACATCTTTGCTATTAGTACGTACATCGGCCTACAACATTATGTTTTCATGTAATGTTTCTTTTTGACATAGCAATGGTTATTATGATTCAAAGGCTGTCAGAGGAGAATTGTAAACAAATGTGCTCCTACTGTAGGCAGGTATGTAAAGTAATTGGCATAGCAAAGAATGTGGAGGAAAATAACTGTTTGTATAAAAACATAATGGTGAGGCTTATAGAAAATGCAGATTTTTTTTTAATGTGTATGATGCATTGTTTCACAAAATGATTAGTGATTTGGTGATGTACAGACCAGAAAGCATCAACAGAAGTCAACATGTCTTTGGGTTCCAGGGGCCTTTTAATGTACGTAACATCTGATTTTAAATTTAGAACTGGCTGTGTCACTGTCATTGTTTCATCAGGCTTTGCAACCAGCTAATCATCCCACTGCCCTCAGTCGAGTTGTAGAATTGAAGGTGGATGAATCATCACTTCGTCGTCTGTGTCGCGCTGGTCTTATACAAATGTGTCCACATGTACAGAAGGTGGAGCTATTTGTTGAGATAGCCGTTACATCTGCCACTCTGAAGTATCTACAGATACCACGAGTGACTGAACTGGAACTCAGCCCTGAGCTTCATGGGATACCAGTCAGACTCCAAGATTGTCCAGCATTTTGTCAGACACTGAGGATTTCTTGGATACAACTTGTCAGACTGAAGTTCACTGACATTCGGCTTGGTAACGGTGATGCAACATCCATCCTACAGACAGCAAGAGAACATCAACATCTGGCTTATGTTACGTAAGATGATATATTGATATTCTTGTTTAGCACATGTGACATGATTGATTCTTAAATAAGGTCATTATTCTGTAATTAGTTTGCATATCGTGGAGAATGTGAAATGAATTCTAGGTGTCTTTGATTAAAAAATAATAAGAACATTGTAGTTAATTTAAGGGTTTTAATGTAATCAATTTTTAAGAACATTGACAATTCAGTCTACATTAAAGTGTTTTTGTGTTGATGTATAGCTCATCTGATTAATTTGATC
>JZLH01S0085653.1:7726-23251 GCA_001188425.1 Eucidaris tribuloides | reverse complement strand
CTGAGCGTAAAAGTATACACATTCCGCGCAAAATCATTAACAGTTATTCAAATATAAGTAAAAATATCCTCTGTGTGTTTGAATTTTGCCTTATTGTCAACAAATTCGCCGATAACATTTTAATCATGCCCTCGTTTCGCTTGACTTGACTGATATTAATACTATTTACATGGTTTAATTTGTTTTTCTTTGATAGTGACGACGTCATATCTTACAGACTACAATAAAATAATTTCGACGGAATATACGATCAAAAAAGTACTACGAAAAGTATATACACATAAACATTAAAGTAATAGGCTAACAATGTGGAGCTTCAATTTAAAAAATTGTCAAACTTTGGTATCTGTGCTACATAGTAGTGATTGAATTGACAAATAAGCACCCCAGAATAAAGGTTTGGAAAGTTATGCTGCTACTGAATGCATCAATAAACAGTTTCTACTCCGGTGGAGGATAAAATAGCCTAGATCTACACACAGTAAGTCTACTGAGGAAATGGGCAGGTTAATCCGGTCAATTTGAGTGCTTGTAGATTTTCACTTTTTTAAAGCACGAAATCATCATTTTGAAATACATTTTTTTTTCAGTGGTTATTTTTAGACCTTATCAAAGACACTTAGAGCATGGGGGACTATGTAGATCACATTTTCTTTTTAACTGTGGTCATTGTTAGCGTCGTGCAAAGTAGTATGGGAAAGTTTGGGGCAAATGAAAACCAAACATTACTGATTTTCGATAACAGATTCACATCATACGAACATTGTAAATAACAGCAAGGATCTATTATTGGCCACTAGTATTTGTAATTTACAGCTAATGTGAAAAACCCATTCAAGTCTATTCTAATGTAATACCCCCACAAAAACTTATAATGAGTAACATTAAATTTACTTCATCACTTCTTAATTTATTAATCCACCCAATTGCGCATCCAGCTACACATCTTCATCTATCTATCTATCTATCTATCTATCTATCTATCCATCCAAGTATATCAATGTATCTATCTATCTATCTATCTATATATATATATATATATATATATCCATCTATCTGTCGCCTCATCCATCTATCCACCTATCCATCTATCCATCTTCCTTTATTTCTTTTTGTTTTCTTTCTTTCTTTCTCTCTTTCTGCATCTTAAAATACACTCTACAACTTCCTACAAGCATTGTCGAAAAGATCATCTAATCATGCACTTTGTCTTGATCAGATTCAAATCGTTTGGCCAGAATTGTTTTCACTTCAACACTAATTGCCGTACACCTAACTCTTTGGATGATATTCTGGATCATATTTCATTTGAATAGTGCAGGTGCTCTGCTGAAACTTGTACAGATCACTTTCAGTTGGTCGTTACGTGGAATCAGATAGAAAATCGTTCTCATTCTGTACACATGTGAGCGTAAGGTAGTATAGTGTTTCATATTGCAATGTATTGTAGTATATTGTAATGAACTGTAATACATTGTAGTTTTTTATATATATCGTAGTATATTGTAGTTAATTGTAGTATACTGTAATAATATTGTTATATATTGTAGTTTTTTAATAATAGTATGCTGTATGATATTGTAGTATACCTTTTAAATAGTGTGTACAAGAAAGCTGTGGGATGAAAATTCAGTATGATGTAACTCACTTCCTTAATGAAACCACCAGATGTCTGTCATGTAGCCTTCACATGTAGACACCGATATTTCCTATGAAAGCTTTATCCTTTAATCCTATCATCAAATATCAAGGCAAAACCGGGACAAAATTAGAAAATATTGAACAAAGTTTCTCGTATCTTACATCCTATTTCTTCCGGGATATCAGGTTCAGGAACGTTCAAGGCATAGGCCGGGGTGGGGGGGGGGGGGTGCAATCAGCTTCATATTTAGAGGCTGCAGGAATGGAATGCTGCTGAACATTACATTCCCACATTCTGCTCACTTGGTAATGTTTTTATCCTCCGCAACGTAAGTGCCGCAGGCATGCCATTTTTCGGGTTGTACCGTCCGTCCGTGCGTACCGTCGTCCGTGCGTCGCGTCCGTCCGTCCCTCCGCCGTTCGTCCGTCCGTCCGTTACCGCGGGGATCTCGTTACCCGCGATAACTTGAGAACCCGATCGGAGTATTGATGTAACTAGGACAAGTATGTACTCTATGATCCACCAATGAACTGATAGATTTTGAGCTGAAAGGTCAAAGGTCAAAGTCACCGGGCTTTAAATATGTTCTGATTTGGGACTCGCTTACGCGATACACTTGATGAGCGACTGTTGAATTGATCATGTAAATTTGAGGTGAAGTATGTTATTATGGAGGCACCAATGAACTTGATTATATTGTTTGGGCCTGCACAAGTCAAAGTCAAAGGTCACCAGGCTTAATTAATGATCTGATTGGCTCGTTCCGGCATATTGAGAAACCCAACATAGATTTGTATACATGACACAAGTATGTACACATGTACTATGAGCCACCAATGAACTGAATTAGATTTTGGAGCTGCAAAAGGTCAAAGGTACAAAGGTCACCGAGCCTTAAATGTGTCTGAATTGAGATCGGAAACACGAATCACTTGAAGGGACAACTGACACGATTGGTGATTAACTTGGGTGAAGTATGTATTATGAGCAGCCAATATTAGATTTTTGGCCGATTAAGAAGCCTTAAATATATTGAATATGGGCTCGTTACAATGTTGCGATAACGTTGACAAACCACCGATCGATTTGTTATGCTAATACTAGGACAAGTATGTACTATGAGCCACCAACTGAACTGATTAATTTTGGAGTGAAAGGTAATAAGTCAAAGGTCACCGGCTTAAATATGTCTGATTTGTGCTCGTTACCGTGATAACTTGAAGCGTTCGGCTTGGATTGTCATGTAACTTGGGTGAAGTATTGTATTATGAACGCACCGAATGAACTGATTATTTTCGGGGCTGAAAGGTCAAAAGGTCAAAGGTCAGCGGCTTAATATGTTACTGATTTGGGCTCGTTACCGCGATAACTTGAGAGCGGCTGTCGGATTAGTTGATGTAATTGGGTGAAGTATGCTATTATGATGGCCAATGATACCTGATTTAAGATTTTTGGGGTAAAGTCAAAGGTCCACCCGGGGCCTAAATATGTCTGAATTTTGGCTCGTTACCACGTCAGATAACTTGAGAACGGCCATGTGAATTTATGTAACGAGGTTGAAGTGTATTATGAGGAGCACCATGAACTGATTATATAGGAGTTCAAGAGTCAAAAGTCGAGTCACGATCCTTAAAATGTCTATTTGGGGCTCTGTTAATAGCGATAACTGAGAATGCCGGCTGGTCGTTGTGGATGAACTTATGGGGAAGTATTTATTATTAAGCACCATAAAACTGATTAGATTTGCGGAGCTCAAAGCAAAGGTCACGAGCCAAAATATGTCTGATTTCTGCTCGTTACCATGATAACTTGAGAAGGCCCGTCAGATTTTTATGTTATTTTGGTGAATAGTTGTATTATGAGCAGCCAATACACTGCATTAGATTTTGAGCTCAAAGGTCAAGTCACCGGCCTTAAATTGTTGATTTGGCTCATTCTGTCTATGGATAACTGAGCTATGATTTTTTCGATTTTGATGTAAACTGGAGAAAGTTATGTTTATATAAGGCCCACCAATTTGAACTGATTCGATTTTGGAGTTGAAAAGTCAGAGGTAAAGGTCACCGGGACCTTAATATGTTGAATTTGGGCTCGTTACCGCGATAACTTGAAGAGCCGGCTTAAATTTGACTTTTACTGTAACTTGCGTCAAAGAGTCCACATGGGCTTATCATTATGCTTATTCATCTTAATGTCTTGCACCATGGTAACTTGAAAGCTTTTTTCAAATTACTATCAAAGTTGTGTGGATTGCCAGCTGGCGGAGCAACAACATCGAGCCGGCGCAGTCGATGCTCTAGTTTATGAATATGATATCAGTTCAAAGGACAATTGTAATGACAACATCTGATTTTTCGATTCGCACGTACCTTTTGCGATGTACAGAGATTTAAATGCTATTTTCTGCCCCCCTCCCCCCCCCCAAAAAAAAATAAAAGCCAATGTGGATTCAGTGATTCAAGGACATTTTCTATCGTGATTCTTGTGTAAATTTGAGCAAATTTGGTTAAGCCCTTCAAGACATATGTGGTTGAAAAAATAAAAATAAATGTATATGTTACCCTCTGCAGGTGGCAATTCTGCTTAAGTCTATGATTTCATTTCTAAACAATTAGTTTTGAATAATTGTCATTTTCTGGGCAACTTATCGACCAATTAAGCAAAATCATTACTAGGGCCTATGCTGGTTTGGACATGGGGAGGTACACATCTTGGCGAGGTGGAAGTTATGTTTAATTATAATAATAATAATAATAATAATAATAATAATAATAATAATAATAATAATAATAATAATAATAATAATAATAATAATAATAATAATAATAATAATAATAATAATAATAATAATAATAATAATAATATTAACGTCTTTAATTTACCAGGGTAGCCACTTTCAGTCGCAAAGACTGTTATACCAGCGGGCCCGGCATAACATAAATGTTATTATTACCCTTCTCTGTTCTAGAATGCCGAGCGCCTGGCTAAAAAGCAGAGGGTACCATTTTTAAAAAGTCTTTGGTATGACCCGGCCAGGGCTCGAACCCGCGACCTTCCGGACCAGAAGCGGACGCTCTACCACTGAGCCAACTCGCCCGGTCATGTTTAGGAAATCAGATGTTGAAAGCAGAAAAAGTCCTGCAAATTTGTTTTTGCTTGCCAGGGGCAGAAGTCCTCTGTTCAGCCGGGGAGGTGGGGGGGGGGGGGCGGGGTGCACGTGCACCCAGTGTACCCCAGCCTATGCCCTTGTATTATAATGTAAAGATTAACATCATCTGTAATGAAAGCTAGGTTTCGTGAAAATATGCGCAGATGACATTATAACAGAATAAACCACGTAAAGTCGCTAACTGAATATGATTTTTTTTTCAAACATGAAACTTGTCTGACAGCCAATCCTGAAGCGTATATCATTTAGCAAAACCTCAATACCTACTAATCAAACCTAAAGCTACTGTCACACTTCGCCGTCTAACGATTCCGTCTGAAAAACGAACGCGCACGTTTATTAAACGTTTATTGGACTGTTTAATTCGTTTTTCAACTGGATTACAAACGTTTCTAGACGTTGACAGACGGTGCTTTTCCATTCTGTTCCATTCTATTGTATTCCATTTGCCACCGTCTGACACCGTCTGAGGTAAATATTTTAGACGGAGGCAGACGGAATAGTTTAATAGACGGCGAAGTGTGACAGTAGCTTTACAGGGTAAAAAAAAAAAAAACTAACGACGATTGTTATGTAATCTCTGCCACGACTGGACTCTACCAAATTCCAAATTCGTAGGTGAAAACTACATCCATGCAGTTCCTCACTGCACCTGAAACCTAGACAACCGTTACAAATTACAACTTGACCAACGGGCCTATATTAAATGATGTATTGCTTATGTTTCAAAAACTTTACAAGGTATGAATCCCAAATTTATTTTGACCACTGCATTTTATGATCTTTTGTTAGACCTAATCTGAGCGAATCCGGTCGAGTATACAAATAAAAAAAACCATAGCCTTTAAAGGTAGTGGATCTCTTTTGCACGCCTAAAATTCAACATTGTGCAAAAGCACTGGTATATAGAAGAATATCTCATTTAAGAACCTTTAGAAAAGTGTAGGAGCTAGAAATGCAGTTTTAGTGGAATTATAACAAACGTTTGACTTGGATTTGTTTTTTGGCATACAGTTCCACAAATTTTACAAGTGGTACTAGTCTATTTTTAGACAGTGGATGTACAGGTAGGTCGCTTTTACCTCCATGGTGTAATACACAAGTAACTGTACACGTAGATGTCCTTGCATTCCTTTCACTGTGTCTGAATCATTCCAAAACAACATTTGGTACATGTATTACTGGTATTACGTAAGTACTGTAATCAGCCTGATATAACCAACGGACCTATACTGTAGGTCCATGAAATATAGTGAGATTTGGAACAGTGTGCCTTGAACATGCACTGCACAACTATTGGTTTCTTGTGAATTTTTCAAATCTAGGTGATTTTTGATCCTCAGATTTCACAGGCAAGTACTTTTAAAATATCATAAGGGCATAAATAATGTTTTGCTGTATTATGGGAGGGTTGCAAATGAGATCCCCTACCTTTAAGCAGAGCTCCCATTTTCTGAGGAAGATGCACATAATTTGTTCAAATTAAAAGATAAAAAAATATCTCTTCAATGGCTCAACCAATTTTCCTCAAACTTTCATTGTTGTACTTCTAAAAAAAGTTCTTTATTCACTGAATTCACATTAACTCTTAACGTGCCACAGAAATTACAGCCTTATGGGTATTACATGTATTGTGTCGAGCATATCTGCAACTTTGGCAGAAACTTGTGTGATTAACACGATAATTTGAAAAGACTGCCAGGTAAAGGACTGTTACATGATAGGGGGAAATCAAAAAAACAAAAACAAACAAACCTCCAGAACCAAACTGGTTGAAAGATATACAAGTCTGTACACCAGTTGGAGTGTGTCTCCTGCTGGAAGGACTTGTCTTGAATTTGTTAACTTAGGGAGAATCCAGCATGAACATACCACTTCTCAATTTCTCTCGTGCCCCGAGAGAAATAAATCCCATTAAAAGCTACACAACAAACTTGTCTGTAACAAGGGATACTGATAGTAGTACTTTTAAAATAAGTAAACTTTTGACTATAACATTTTCACAGAATCCTTATACATAGTTTACTTAATTCTAAATACAACAAAAATGTAACTACGCCCTTTTCAAACTACCATAACTTTTTAACAACATAAGTTCTAGCCAATTTAGCAAAAGTATGTTAACACTCATTGGCTAACTCATGTCTGAAAATGTGATTGATCCATCAAGCCATGCATAAGTGAACATGCATTAAAGGCAAAAATGTCACTTTCAAAAGTCATAATGGTAATTTTGGGGTATTTGTGATGCAGAATTTTGACAAATTTTGTTTCTGGGGAATAATTAAGCGCTATTTATTTTAACCAGCTATCGTTTGACCCCCTTACACCTACCCTGGCACTTTTCGCATAATTATTCTACGCTTCAATAAGCTCAATTTAAAAATGCCCATCTTTCTCAATTTTGAAATTGTCAAATCTATTAAGTTTATTTAAAAAATTGAAATCCGATATTTTCCCACAAAATGTATCTTTACATGTTATACAAACACAAGAGGTTGTAACCATGTCGAGGTTGAGTTAGCACACGTATGAACAAAGCAAAAAATGTCCTTATTTACCATTATTTTGGCGTAAGAGATGACTCCTGTGACTTTTGAAAAGTGACATATTTGCCTGTAATGCATGCTCATTTCGTCAATGAGTGTAGTTTACACTCCTGCCAAATTATTTTGCTGAAACCCATTTCGTTAAAAAGCTATGGTAGTTTGAAAAGGGGGGTAGTTACTTTTTTGTTGTGTGTATTAACCCAATCATATACGTTAATATACCATCGTTATTTATCGTCGATACATGCAATGAGGTCCCATGTTTTACGGAAATTCACCGGAGACTCAGAGATACATGTACTATGTAATTTCCTACGTACATATAACTAACACCAAGAAAAATGTTGTTCTTTTCAATACAATTAATTTCTTCTACCTTAACAATGTTGGTAGGCTCTTTAGTTTTTTTTTCATTTAAATATCAAAGCGAGTGTACCCTATATCATATTACTTTAAAGCCCAAGTATAGTTTTGGTTGATCAGACAAAATTTGTATCAATCTTTCACAAAATATCATAATTGACACCCCAGACATCAGAAAACAGAATCAAACCTATTGAAAATTGCTTATACATGTAGTGACAAATTACGATGAAGGAGATCAGCTAGCGGTATGTACATTGGCTATGGAAAATCTAGGGGGTCCCCCCCCCCGAGATTTTACATTTTGAGTAATTTCTTTTTAAAGGGGGGGGGGTCAGAGTGAGCAATTTTCCCGGCACTGACAGATCAAATAGGTGTATCTAAGAAATATAATTGCAAAGAATTTAATTTTTTACCATTTATCAAACTATGGCCCACACGTAAAAGTGGATTAAACAAGTACGCCATTGTGATGTGGGCTGGAACCTGCCACAAAGAACTGACTCTGCATTGAAACTTTGTATTGTGAAGCTTCATCCCACTACAAGCTTTGTTGTTGTGTACAAGCCCACTAGAATAAACAAGTCGTAACAATGAGATTTCGCAGAGAGAAGGCAATAGAGGGCAATTCTACCAATCCCTAAACAAAGTGGGGACAGTCCTGTAGAGTGGCCGGAGCTGGTTTTTAGTACCAAACTTTTCATCCATGAACTAAGAAGGCAGACAGTGTGGAGTACTGTTCAGGTCTTCAATAAAACGGAATGAGTACATGTAATCACAAAGATAACGACGTAATCCGATGTTGATTATCTTTTTTTCGAACTGGTGTGACGAATTTTGTCTCAAAAGTCAATCACTCCTACGCACTCGGGCTGTCACTGAGAATACAGTTGATATATACACTGCAATATACATGTTGTGTGTGTGTTGTTTTTTTTTCTTTAAACTTAACCCACTCGTTATTTTCTTCCGAAATTGGACTAATTATTGATGTTCAGAGTCCGACATTCTGATTTCTTCTTGTCGATCTAGTATGAATGCGCCTTCATATCAGTGTTTGTGAGTGTGTGTGTGTGTGTGGGGGGGGGGGCGGTAAGGAATCCTCGCGGAATATATTAAAGATGGTAACACTAGCTGAAACTCAGTTTGCAAATAATATTCGTGAACTCCATATATATTGTTAATTTTACATTCAAGCAATATATTGGTAGGGCCGCCCTCCATGGCAATTTTGATTTTTTTAATGCACTGTGGCCCTAAATCTGTACGTCCTACATTTCACACAGAAAATCGCAAATCCATAACAAGTTACCAAATGATGTTTCTCATATAGTGATACATATTTGAGGAATAACACTGCGTGGAAATAGTACGAAAACAAACTCACTTTTATTATATTTTTGAAGACGATTTTGTCAATGTGTCACTCGCTCGACTCGGTGGCGTAAAAATGGATTCCCAAATCTACGCACATGTGCATTGGATAGGTAATTGCGCGGGGCGGTGATTTGCGTGAGGGCATCAACAGATTTCGAATTTCGAGAAACTGCGCGCATATTTTTCGAAACCAGCGGCAAATTATGAATGCTCATTTTATTAACTATACGTTATTTGTACCAATTAAATGATGATTTGAGTGTGAATTTGTGGTTTTGCAGATTTAGAACCTGCGCAGATTTAGTGCACTTGATCATACTAGGAGGAATAATGTTTTTTTGCTCCTCAAATGGATATCTGCACAGTGATATAAACTTACCGATGTTTTTAAGTTTATGTTTATGATAATAACACTTCAACACACATCGCGTTATTTCTCGAAGGTACGCACACTCAAGTCTATACGTGATCGGGTGCATTTGTACATGGAGGTACGTGTACCTCCGTGATTTGTACCAGATGTACAACCGATGCTGTTGCTTTATTACTTTCAAAAACTGTACAATCTTCAGCATTTGATACTTAGGCCTATCTCACACAGTCCCAAAGGATTGGTACGAACCTATTGCGGTGCCAATGTACTTACTTGCATTCTGTTGTGCCGTCAGCAAATTCGGTGCCAAAATCACGCAAAACATACCCAAAACAGATATATTCCAGTGTAGTTCCATATTGCCATGTACGTCCTTGTTTGTCCTCTTGTCGTACAACAGAATGCAGAAAATGCGTGTTTTTCCACAGTACGATCATAAGGTAGTGAAACTATTTCGGCTAGAAGAATAAATTTTGATGTATGCAGCGGTTCGGAACCTATTGTCAAAGTTTTTCGTGCTCAATTTTGATATGACCTCGTTCGTAGCACAATACACAATGCGCCACAGAATTCACGCTTACGAATAATTGAACTACTCTCTGGATTTGCCGTGATTGGTTTGTAACGTACAAGCCGTTATTTTCTGTTGACTCACGATATTCAGCTCTCGACCAACAAAGAACATACCGTCAACCCGAACCAACAAAAATCATTGAACCGTGCATTTATTTGACAAAAAAGACGGACGCAATACTTCGAGATTTCATTAAAAAATCAACATGCAGTACGGTGTGTTAAACTGAATTATATGAACTAAAGGATGTTATAAATGATTTTGAGAATATAAGGGGTACCCCCATATTAGATTATATTTGAAGATGACATCATAAAGTTGCAACATACTCATGTTTCCTCCTTACAAAAAATGCTTTTATACAATTAACTATGTTTTGTTTTCGTGTTTAAAAATAAACTGTTTTTTATTTTACTGAAATAAATTGTGAGTTCTCAGTTGTCAAAGTTTCTAATTATTTCTAAGAAATTTGATGCATAGTAAACAGGGTTTTCAAATGAAAAAAAAATGTAACGTAATATATTACATGTATTGGGTGAAGTGATTTGAACAATTCTGTTTACTGCACTGTCATTGAAACTATTTTTATCATTCCTTCTCCTGTTATGCAGTCGGTCAGCCGGGAAAATATTCAATCAGTCAATCAATCAAATCGATCGATCAATCAATCACTCACTCACTCAACCAACTAACTAACAAATAAACAAACCAATCAACCAGTCAACCAACCAATCAATCAATCAATCAACTGACCAATCAATCAATCAATCAATCAATCAATCAATCAATCAATCAATCAATCAATCAATCAATCAATCAATCAATCAATCAATCAGTCAAAAATTAACAATAGATCATCAATGGTAAAAGTATAATTGTATTTGAGTTAATAAATAATTCAATCAATAAATCTTTGGCGTCAAACATCACGTTTCAAACCATTCGGAGAATCAATGTATACAGTGTGTATCAAAAAAAAGTAGACACTTCGAAAAAAATGTATTATACAAAAATTTCATGATTTTGAGATAATTTTTTTATATGAATATGTTACCTTGGATCTAAGCTATCTGATGACACTGTTGATATTGAAAGTATTACATGCATGAGTGAGCACAACCCACTTTTGTCCAACCAGTCAAAAATGCGTTGTGTTCTTATAGTCAATGTTTAATGCTTCACAGACCGGTGCTGCAGAAGCTCTCAACTGATGTGCACAAGCATTGAATTCTCAGCATGCTCAGAGAAAAGCTAATATCATTTCTGTGACAAGAAAGACAAAAATGAAGCAATGATTCAGATACACCATCCTAAAAAAGAAGAAAATGTCATTTCTGGGGGTTCAATTCACAGTTCATCTTGCAAACATGACATTTCCTTCTTTTTTATTGGGGTGCATTTGAATCATTGCTTCATTTTTGTCTTTCTTGTCACAAAATTGATATTAGCTCTGCTCTGAGCATGCTGAGGATTCAATACTTATGCACATCAGTTGAAATCTTCTGCAGCATCGGTCTGTGAGGCATTAAACATTGACTATTAGAAAGCAATTCTGTGCGCAAATGCATTTTTGGCCCAGTGGACAAAAGTGGGCTGTGCTCACTCATGCGTGAAATACTTTCAATACCAACAGTGTCATCAAATAGCTTAGGTGCAAGGTATCATATTCATATAAAAAATAATCTCAAAATCATGAAAGTTTTTTTCAATAATTTTTTTTCTAAGTGTCTACTTTTTTTTGATACACACTGTATTGCAGCTTGATGTACGAATTGAAAAACCTTCACCAATAACTGTTGCTGGTAGTTAAAAAGTTCGCAATCGTATGTCATGTAGCTTCAATGTCTCAGTGATTTTGTTGGTTTATCTTGACAGCAAAGAACAAGTGACTATAGTTTCAAACAAAAGTGAATCTTCGAAATTTAAACAATAAACAATTACATCCTATACCCGTGGTCTTGGTATAGTTTTTTTTTTCATTAATCAGAGACAGTGTTCATGCAGATCCTTGATTGAACTTGATTGTTGTTGTTGTTGTTGTTGTTGTTGTTGGTTTTACGGCGCGTGTCAATCGATGTCCGATTATTTATGAGTGACGTCTCGTAATTCTTATATCCATTATTTTTTAAGCTGTGACAATCTGCCAATGTGTTCCATGAAACCCTGGACATGTACGTTGCCATGACAACGGTAAAGTCACTCAGTGGTGACAGATCAAACTGCCAATCCATATCCTTGTATCTTAATCACGCGTGAAGTATATTATTATCGGACTTTATACTGTCGCGGTCTTTATATGTATATATATTGTTTTTTTTCTCAAGTTAAATTAAAAGGCAGTGACTTGTTTCGGAAAATTATTAACATAATGGAAAACTTTGTTGCATTTGCTCGGAGCGCCGCACTAATCCCCTAAACAACACGTGGAAATTCGAGTAAAATACCCACCTCTCATCAAAGAATCGCGTATAAAAGAAAACGCGATGAGGTATTGAGAACCCTCGCCCTGCAAATGAAAGCTGAAAGATTTACCTTTTCAATGAATATACTCTCAGAACAATTGCAACTCAAGAAATTAGGGCGTTTTTAGACTAAACTTAGCTTTAAATCATCCTAAATTATCAAAGTCTGTGGGGATTTGGCAGAAAACACGTCATTTTGACCGACATTGTGGAATGTTTCTTTGTTCTATCACTTACCCTCGCATGCCAAAACATCTCGCAATAGACAAGCTCTTGACTGATGTAAATTTATTGTGATTGGTAAAACAGGAATAGGCGTTTTTTTGCATCAAATCAGAGGCAATTTTTCATTTTTGACCATTTCCGCACTTGCGCGTCTTTCTTTGCACAGTATTTCCACGAGCTTACGGAGAACGCACAAGTGCACGGCTTGAGTAAACAAACCGGACCGATTCACCAAATGCAACATTCATGGCTAAACTTATCCATATGAACAAAAATAACCAAAGAAGAAATTGAGTTAAAACATATACCAATATGTAGCTACTCAGGGTGAGAGGAATTCTCTGAATGTCTAACTTGAAGAGAAGCAAGCATGATTTGCATGCGCAGTATTGATTAATCTCCGGATGAAAGGAATATATCCCATAGAAAGCTACGAGCACCATTAATTTCACAGCAAAAACTTTGAAACTTATTACTTGATTGTAAGAGGGCATTGTCACCAAAAATAAAGGAGAACAATTTTATAAAGAACCATAAAAATATGAACGATATACATATTCTACGGAGCTTATAAGCCGTACAAATGAACTCTGAATGTCATTCCAAGCAATATAACCCTTCATAAAAGCGAAAAATAAGGGTGCAAAACATCAACCCAACTCGGACCTAATTTGCTCGTTGGCTGTCCGAAACGGCCTTAGGCTGTGACGTAAGAGACGGTTCGTGACTTGCGGCAACTTCCGGGTTACGTAGCCCTAATGCGTATTGCTTGGAAAGAACAACCCTGGAACTTGTGTCGTTATTCTCCCTATGAAAATAAAGATAGGCCGGCCTTAATAGCTTCCATCGTTTGCAATTACGTCTGCATTTATTTCCAACTTAATGGTTCTACATGTTACTGTGTTACACGGCTGTATTTATTGGCTATTCCTTGGAGGTCAGTGTTCCGATGTCGGCCGGCGATTTTGCACTTTGAACATTTATCTAGACGAGACTTTACTCTCTTCCACGCATGGAAGAAATAGCAGTTGATACTAATTAAATCAATTACGAATATCATATAATAAGAAAAAATAGCCAATCAGCCTGCGCGTCTTCGTATCATTTCCAGACGAGCTGGAATATGAGTCGTGCCGATTCTGCTGGGGTTTTACGATTCATGCGCGAGTAATGCAGTTGGGCGGTAATAAGGCATCTTTAGCAGCTTGGGTTAGCTGCTCGGGCTTCAGACATGAGCTCGCCAGCCAGCAGGCTTGGCCGGACGCGCGGGCCTGGTTCTATAGATCAATAGCTGGCGGATTTACCATTACGTGCGCGTGACAAAGGTATGTAGATCCGTGCAGTTCAACAAAGCCAAACAAAAGTAGTTTAGATCTAAATTACACGGCGCAGTTTTGACTTAGACTCTTTTATGTCAGAGGAAATTCTACCTCGAAACATGATCTACAATAAGTAACGTTAGTTTAAAGTTCTCGAACACAATTTCTAAGTTCAGGGTTTGTCGGGTTTGTTTTCAAGTCTATTCCCAGAATAGGGGTCTAACAAGCTCTCAGCCGCCACGGTGAGTTAAACACGCAATTTTTCGAGATTGTCCCCCATTTCCGTGCATATATGAGCCATAAATAATGACATCAGGATATGTTTACCAACGGAAGAGGAACAAAATGTAATGTCAGACATTAACATAAAACAATATTAAGGCGTTTTGAGATAATAGAGCTGACACACCACTCTATGAACTGTATGCGTTATCGCAGCCGTCCGTGCAGCTGGCGTGTAAGCGCTATAACCCGGGTGGTGACGTCACACAAAAAAGTCCCTTCCTGTAGCCGGTTTCGGAGATGGAAGGGTCAATTTATCGCAATTTTATTTCAATAAAAACCGGGCGAAGCTGACACACTTTCAATGGCATGTTTTAGCTGCATAAAATGTTTAGATAACTCATTAAATTATAAGTAAACAAATTTGTTGAAATTAATTTCCTATGAATATCAACTTTAAGAACTACGCCCAATCTTGCCATTGGCCCCTGTTATCAAAGAAGCAATTCAAGAAAGAAAAAAACAACTGCCTATGTCTCCATTTATAAAGAAAACTATATTTCATACGTGGATTTGTGAATAGAAACTTCATGAAAAGAAGAAAAAGAAATAGTCGAAAAAGAAAGGGCGGGAGGACGGTTTACAAAGATAAAATCTGAGAAAGAAACAAAAAAAAAAGGGGAAAAACGGAAATCACAAAGGAGAAATGATGGAATGAAAAAGAAAGAACGGAATGATGTAGGTAGGAAAGGCCCCGGAGATGAAGATGAGGAAAGCGTAGAAGAAACAGAATGATGAAATGTGAAAAAGAAAACGGAGACAGAAAGAGTAAGGTGGAGAGGAAAAGAAGAGAAACAGAAGAAAAGAAGAAGAAAAGAGAAGAAGAAAGAGACGAAGAAGAAGAAAGAAGAAGAAGAAGAGGAAAAGAGAGATGAGGAAGTAGACAGGAAGAAGAAGAAGAAAGAAGAAGAAGAGAAGAAGAAGAAGAAGAAGAAGAAGAAAAAAAATAAAAGAAAAGAACGAAAGAAAAGAAAAAGAACGACGACGGCGACGACGACTACGGATGATGATGATGATGATGAATAAAAAAGGGCAGTTTCAAGTATATTCATGTTCTTCTTAATTTTGATTGCAATGGTACTTTTATTACTTTCTGTCTATAATATATACTTCATGTCCTTGATAGTGCCTCTGTTTTATTCGCATTTTCTTTTGATAAGTTGATAACCATAAAATAGGAGTTAGTACGA
>JZLH01S0085643.1:16708-27341 GCA_001188425.1 Eucidaris tribuloides | reverse complement strand
TTATATTAGGTCCGTGGTGTTACAATTTCAATAAAACACTGTTGCAGTTACTGTCCTTAATGTATGACTTTAATTAAAGGGTAAATTTGGACTCATCAATTTTGGAAAAAATAAGAAAATCACAGGAAATCATTGAAATTCTGAAAAAAATTGGAGAAATAAGAAAAAAATGTGAAATTATGCAAATTCTCATGATCATTATAAGATTACCAATGTGTGATGTTCATTGTAAGCATCTTTCCAAACACTTTGTATGTGAAATACCACAACCAAATTACATGGTACTGTACTAACTTCACATAGGAAGCCTGTAAAAAGTGTTATTATAGCTTGAGAACCATTGGCTCGATGAATCAAGGTCGTGTGATATTTTTAGATCCTGCTGTCAGTCTCTTTAGTGCAAATATCAAATAAAGCAACATTTCTCAAATTTGAGGTAATTTATTGTTAAAGGGAGAAGGCACCGGCAACTAACAGGCATAAGTTAAGAAAACATTTGAGTTCTTGCCAACCAATCAGATCGCACGTACACATTGCTGAAACCGACCAAGCATGACAGATGCATGCCACCCGACGTGTGTTAGTCACGCCGTAGTAATGTATATGCACTGATTGTAGTAATGTATATGCACTGTTTGAATCGATAAGCTCGTCCTCCCTTTGACTGTTTCTGCAAGTTTATCTTAAGATAAGGCTTGCAAAGACATAAAATAAACACAAATTAACTAATTTATAGGGCCTTGCTGAGTGTGAGTGTCACACAGTAGCCCTTATTTATCACCATATACCATAATTCCCACAATACTCTCAATGCCTCTTTATTTCTTAACTTATGCCTGTTAGTTGCCGGTGCCTTCTCCCTTTAAGGTCCTTCTGCTGTATTATATGCTAGGGTCCTTCTACCTGAAAGCCAAAGATTTGCAAGAGTGATTTACACAGATGCCATACAAGTTTCAATGACACACTGTACAGGTACTGCACTATTATTGTGTCAGTTAGGTTATTTATCACCTACGAATTGACAGGTAGTACAGTAACCAATTGATTTCAAGAAGCGAAAATAGCTAATAAGTCGTAATGTGTTGCTGGTGCAATTTTGCATCACAAACAGTGCCCTTCAAGTGCTCAGGAAAAAAAATCTATGACAGTAAATCAGGGGCCTGTCACAGTGACGATACATTATCACCTTGTTAACATGACAGGCACGTAACAAACATGTGTGTTATTTCAAGACAAAATGCATGGTATGTCCTTCGATGCATGATTAGCAGGTGGAATCATCTCTGCTGACCACAATCAAATGGTCAGTATGAGAAAGAGAATGTCCTCCATGTGTTTTTCCCTCAGCCTTTGTTTCCAGACTATTCCACCTGTTCCCTACATAGCTTTATGTCTACAGGACCAATTATCAGACAGACTTCTTTACTGGACAATGTCTATTAAAGTCTCATTTCCTCAAACAATAACCCCAAAAACATTATGAGATCATAGGTTAAAGGAGTATGATCCCCAGACATATTAAAGTGGATTTAATGAATCCAGAACTCAAATCCAACATAAGAAATTTGAGTGATTTTGGTATGGCCAGTCAAGAAATATGATATTTTTGTTTAAAAAAATAAATTTATATGTTACCATCTGCAGATGTCAGATCTGCTTGAATCTACGATGTCACAACAGAACAACTCTGAACTGACTTTGATATAAATGTTCATAAATTTTATTTTTCTGGGCTATCATCACAGCACTTGACCTAATACTATATAAAAGGCATGCAGATTCATGTTTGCCCTAATACTGCTACGAAACACGTTTTAATTTTTAATGAAAATTGACAATTATGTGAAAACTTATGATCGAGCCAAAAAGGGACTTGTTCTGCTCTGACCAGCAGAGTTGTCATTTTAAGAACATTTGCATCATAGCCTACAAATTTATACATTTGTTTTGAGAAATCATAATTACCAAATTTGCCCAAAATTTCAATGTTGGATTTCTATACAGTTTTTCTGGGTTAAATGAATCCATACTCAAGTACGGGGAAACTTCTTTAATATCACATTATAAACAAGTTGATGACTATATTGAGCCTTGCCCTATTACAGTAATGTTAATGTCATTTGACCTTTGATCTACATGTACCTACGGACTTTTGACCCCAACATAACATTGAGGTCCCTATAAAATATCTACTAACCAAGTTTGGTTACAAACAGGCTAGTGGTTGCAAAGTTGCTAATAGAGGGAGGGGGAAGGGGGAATGGGGATTAGTGGTGCTGTATCTACCACCCAAGTTTGGTTCAAACAGGCTAGTGTTTGCAAAGTTACCAACGGGGGGATGGGATGGGGGAATGGGGGGGGGGTGGTGCTGTACATGTATCTACATGACCATCCAAGTTTGGTTCAAACAGGCTAGTGGTTACAAAGTTACCAATGGGGGGTGCCGTATCTACCATCCAAGTTTGGTTTAAACAGGCTATAGTGGTTGCAAAGTTACCAATGGGGGCGGGGGAGGGGAGTGGCTGATAATACTGTCGAGTCCTGTGATGAAACATATATGTGCCTGCAAGTTGAGACCCGCATTTTCAACCCTACCTTCTGCTCCAGATTTCAGAAGCCAAGCAAATCCTCTCTTCTAATTTTACTGTATCCAGAGACCCAAATTTGCCTGTTCCTTATTCGCAGATGCTCAATGTATTCCATCATACATTCAGAGATCCCTGAAAGGCCTTCATAGGTCATTCACTATCTGTTCGGCCATTCTAACCCCCCACCCCCCCCCCATAGAAAAAAACAAAGATAGAATAATAATACCATTAAATGCAAACATAAAATAAATGAAATAAAATAAATAATAAAAAATAAAATAAAAATAAAATAAAGGAATAAAAGAAATAAAAAAATAAATGAAATAAAACTTTGACCTAAATTAAAAAACTATTTTCATTTCCTATGAAGGAGGTAATCTCAAACGTTACACATAACAGTAGCACTTGCAATACATTCATACACTTCGTCTATAATTTACGTTAGTAGAAGGAAACATAGATATGTGTTCCTGTCATAAACATTACTTGGGAAATTGAACAAGCACTATTTTGTTTTGCCTCGGAGCTTATGCTGCTCAGTGAATCAATCTTCTAATGAATTTTTTGATTTTTTTTTGATTTGAATAGTGTGGAGGAAAAGGTTTAACCTTTACTTTTATTCTTTATATTTATATTTATTTCCTCCAAAAGTGGCTACTTGATATTTGTGCTGTAAATTTTGCATACCTTTTACGCAGAATTGCCCCAAATTTCTTGAACTATTGCACGGGAATGGGGCGTGACAAAGTCACGCCACATGCGCACTCCACAAACCCAGATATTGGCTACGGAGGGTTGAGACGCTGCGATGCGGTGAATGTAATCCCCCTCGTGGACATAAAATATAGGTTCACGAGGGGTCATTTGGCCCTCCTGAAGACAGTCAGTTCGAAGATTACCGTGTGAGTGCACAGAGGTTCTGGCGCCGCAAGAAATTGTCAAAAAGAAAGACAGCAACTAGCCAAAAGAGGACTGGCAATGGTGCTCGAGGGTGGGCAAAACAAGGCTAGTTAATCAGGGGTGTATGCAGGAGTTTTCTGGGATGGTTCAGTGATTCATAATTTCTTGACCTCTTTGCAAATGAAAATGCAGCCCACCGATAATTTTTTCGGGTGGGGTCCATGATATAAATTTGAATCTGTTCTACCATCAAAACTGACATCAAGAATATCTAAACGATTTTTTTAAGCCCCCCCCCTCCCAAAAAAAAAAACTGTCTGTTTGAAAAACGGTGGAACTAAGAATTTTTTTGTTGGGGGGCGGGGGGATGCATGACCTCCATTCCTGACCCTTTCATTACACCCATGGCAACAAGAGACAAGGGGTGGGTTCTGGACCGAAATGATAAGGGATGGTGAGAGTGGGAGGAAGGGGATCAGAGGATGAGAATGTTTACGACTCCAATATGTCAACAAAAGACAGCCAACAGAAAAATCTGAACAATCAGCAGTTCAATTGGGTGTGCATTCATTAAATCTAGAAGACTCACGTTATATAGAGTCTGTATACGGACTGCACATAACTAAATGACTCTTTTCTAAAACTATTACACATTATTATACTAGTAGGCCCTACCCTTATTAATTATTTCATCTTGTCATTCATATACGACATATAAACATGCTAACTCTGAGGGCAAAGTTACTATGTACATGAAAATCCTATTACTTATATCTTGGAGACACGCCAGACAGTCCAAATGGACTCGCCCTTCTATAATGACAGTCCGTCAGGAATGACAGTTTTCTTTTCGCGTTTGTACTCAAACACAAAAAAACATTTATTCTTGTTGTACACCTGAACAGGCTTAAGATCATATAACAACAATATTATTACAACAATTGGCATGCTGATGGACCAGACCTTTTGACCCATAGAATTCTACAATACTTTTCGGTTCAATGCAAATACCATCACTTAAGCCATATTTTCCAGATGAAAAATCCCTTTCAGCTCTTTTTTAGATGAACATTATATCTGTATATTTATAGTGATTTTCTAGTGATATGTACTGGACTGCACATATTTTAATACGCAAAAGTGACACAGATTTTGCAAAAATAGGGACAATGCGATCTGATCAATATGTGTATAAAGGATCTATATCTTATGGCCAAATAACAGAGACTGTCGCTTGGAAAATAGTGACGTTGGCAAGGTCTGGTAGATGCAGTTATAATTCAGAACAGGCACAGGTTTTTACTACCACTTTCTTTCTATTCTTTTACCCCAATATCCACCCAAATCTGAACAAAAAATCACTAATAAAGACACCAAGAATCCAGGGGGGGGGCGGCCAGACAGAACATATTGCTTAAACATGCGTGACCAAAAACCAACCCCGATTTGAAAGGAGTTTGTCAGTTCCATAGTTTATTAGACGCGTGCCACGCGGTAGCACGCGTTCAAGGGGTATAAAAACACTGTATTTTCAATAAAAAGGCTGGTGGTTCATGAAGACTGCTCAAACGTATTTAGCGCGTATGATTTTTCCCTAAGCTTTTTCTTTAAAGACTCGGTTCACAACGTAAATTTAGAGGTAGTGATATATATATTCCCAAGCTTTGTAATCCTCTCGTTTCTAAAAAAGTGTGATCCCGGTTACGAAGGCAAGCGAATGTGTACAACTCCTGGAAAACTGCAGGGAAAAGGGATCGTTCCTTAGGCGTCAAAATGTGTAAATGAAGCACGCGAAAAAACTCGTGTAGAGGGGTTATTTCACACAAATGGAACAACTGTTTTAGGGTGTCTAGAAATATTTACGCGATGAATTGCGTTCGACCAGGGGGGATCACCACCTTTAGAACAGACGACTGGCTGGTACAGTGCACTTGTTGAAGTGTTTTGAGCTTGATATCACCACAAGCGTCAGCCTTCCGGGGAATGACTCAAAAATTATATATAACTATACCGCCATCGACTCTACAATAATCTGTTACCCTTCCTGCAACGGAAGCAACTACACGTGAGCACACTACTTTCCACCAGAATATGTGACCTAGAACTTTGTTCTATACTTTATAAAATATAAAATAAAATTAGCTTTAACCGTGTTCAACAACAAGGCACATAGGATGACCCATCTAGATCTATGGTAGAGCAGGAGAAACTAACGATTTATGATTGAACGACTTCCATAAATGTGCCCTTCTCAGGTTTTGGACTCCAGTTCGTTATCAACCCTATAACACTTTCTTTTAATATTGAAATCGACCAGTTGTTTCTCTGTAGTGCCTGCTTCTTTGCTTATATACTAACAATGCTTGTATAACACTTGTGGTTTTATCTATCTTGCTCACTTTCAATCAATATCACTGAATCAGGCATTCAACTAACTATAGGCCGTACCTATGTAAGAACGACGACGCTCCAGCATACTTCTGATCTCTCAATCTCTCTGTTTCTTTAGATGTAATCTAAAACATACACAACGCCTTTAAAACACGTTTTTTTGGTCACGATGTGGGTAAGCAATATGGTTTGTCCTGGCCCCCCCCCTGATTTTTGCGTTTCCTTATTATTTTTTTTTTCCAGATTGGGTGTGTGTTGATGCTATGTGCGGATCGGTGGTAAGAGAGATAGAAAAGAACTGTGCTTATGTAGTTTTATCTGTGTATGCTCGGTTAGTAAAAAATTATCGATCGTCGCTGTGAATTAGTACCCGGATGTAATCCATACTCAGTGCTGTGTCAACCGTCCTATCTTTCCAGGACAGTTTGTGTGTGTATTGAAATTGTTGTTATGTGGCTCGCTATAGATGTACACATAAGCTGTTCTAGTTTGTCTCGCATATTGAGTACACGTTCCTATTTTTGCAAATCATCTTGTCATTTATGTATTAAAATATGCAGTCAGACATCATAGAAACACCTATAAATATACTCATAATTTCTCTTTAAAAAAAATTATTTTCATGAAAATTGGCTTTAAGTACTGTATTTCCATTGACGAAAGTATTGCATTACATCTTGGTGTCAAAACTCTATCGCGCAATGCAATATTTGTACTATATTTGGTTTCTATTATCTCTATATCTTTTTCAGTACAACAAATTTATCTGACGCACACGAAAGAAAACGTCTTTCCTGAGAACTCATTATAGGGGATCTTTAGACTGTCTGCGCCTAAGATATCATAATTGATTTTCATGTACAGGAATTATCTCAAGTATCAGCTATGTAAATGTAAGTATGTGATAGACAATGATGAGAAAATACTATAGAGGCCACTAGTAATTATAATTGTAATAGTTTTAGAAAGAATAATTTAGTATATGTCATCCGTATTCAGACTTACATAATAGACTGATTCTATTATGAATGCACACACAATTAACTGCCGAGTTTCAGATTTTTCTGTTCTTTTGCTGCCATATTTGGTGTAAACATTCTCATCTACTGATCCCTATCCTCCCTTCTCACATCCTTTTTCATTCTGTCAAACCCACCTTGCTCGTGCCAATGTGTATGAAAGCAGGAAAATGAGGTTCAGCACCCCCCCAATAAAAGAATTTCTTAGGTCACTTTTTCAAAAACATTTTTTTTTTGAGGCTGGTGGGGGCTTAAAAAATGTTTTTAAGATATCTTTGTGTCAATATTATTGTAAACAATTCAAATATTATGACTCATGAGCCCACTGTCGACTTGAAAAAAATATCCTGCTGTCATTATCATTGTGCAAAGGTCCATTAGTGATTCATTGTGATGTCACAGATGCTGTCCACCAGAAAATCACTGCTTACCACCCTCGTAATACCTTTTTTCACCCTTCCCCTGAGACCCATTTCCATCCCTCTTTTTGTATTTGTCTGCTTTTGAACATTCTTGAGCGCGCACCAACTCTGTCACTCACACTATCGAACTGTACTGGCTTCAGGGGTCGGCCCATGACCTTGCCACCATATTATTCTTTTTTTATTTACTCACGAGGGGATTACATTCACAGCATCCATTCTTCACCATCCGTAGCATTATATGGATTTGTCAGTTGCCGCATCGTGATGTGTGTAGGCTGTGATTTGTGACCCATTCGTTGCAAAGTTCAAGAAATTTGCGCAATTCTTCGGTAAAGTGTATCCAAAGTTTACAGGCCACAAATCATTCAAGTATCCTTTTTGTAATAAATAAAATAAAATTAAACAAGTGAAAATGTTAAACCTTTCCCCACACCATTCTAGTAGCTAAAAAAAACAAAATCAAAGAATTCTATATAAGCATTTTGATGAACCTGCAGCATAAGACTCACAAAAACTGGTGCTGCCACCAATTTCCCAAGTATGTTAATACAGGATCACATGTTTCATCTTCTTTCATACTACGTATTAAACAGGCATAATGGTGCTTATGAGTTGTTGTAGGCTGATTGCAAGTGCTTATCGTAGTGTGTCAGGTTGTGTCGAATTATTTGAAGTTCACATCTTGAGCGAAATAATATGTTTGTTTAAATTTAGTTTCAGTTTATTTATTATTCTCGTGTTGTGAGTTGTGTGCTCGTTTGCGATATTTCTTGTAATAATTTCATCAATCTTATTTATTTATTTATTTATTTTTTATTCATTACTTAGGTAACGTATTAGTTATCATTTATCCTTCACTATCAGTACTATTGCAGATTTATGATATGACCTTTGTTTTGTTTGAACTGTGGTTATTATGGGTCCACGGGTTGCAATAGACCCTAGTGCAATGATTGAAATTTACACTAGAGAAGTTCACTACGCGCAAGTCCGATGGGTATGCTCCGGCGCAGAGCACCGACCGAATTAATGGTGTAGCAGTTCTAACGCTCGAAAATGTACCTTAAGGTACAACATCGAATCTCCTTACTGAACTTTAATTATCGTAGAAAATGACATAATCTTGCTCGCGTGCCAGAAGATATTATGACCTTGCACTTGTCCCACGTGACCCAAATTCTTTTTGGACTCTAGAGAAATATTTGTGTTTCTCCGTGTTAACGCTAAAACAGGTTAAAATTATTAACAAGATCAACATGATTTCATGGTCACTCCTTAGCTTCTTATAGATAATTCTGATGACGCAAAAGAAAGTGTAAGTTTTGCGGCAAAGTTCATTGTACCTGTTAAAACTTTCAGCTGGTTCTTAACTATCTGTACCTGTGGACCTCTTATATCAATGAATTTATTTTTCATTTACTTTGTTTATATCTACAACAGCTATATATCATCCCAAGAATACCCTCGCCATCAACTCACCCTCGCCTATACTTGAAGTTCCCATAGGTCACGTTATAGTCTAGACACCACTAGTACCTATAAGTTCTATAATACTCAATATTTGTTGAACATGGTAGACACTCTCGCACCTCTCACCATGACCCTGTGAACTGACAACTATTTACTACTATGTCTTTCGTTTCTATGAATCCCACAAACCATTCAATGTTGTTTAATCTAAGCCACCCCCCCCCCCCATTCCCCCATCATCCCCCATTGACTGAACATAGCTGTTTACCAAATTGGTATAGATCAGCAGCACTATCCCATTCCAATCCCCCCCCCCCTATTCGCAAGCTGCAACATCCGTTTTGTGTACCAAACTTGCTATACATATTCAATAGACCTCAATTTTTTGGCGTCAAAAGTCCTGTAAGTACATTGTGATCAAAAGGTCAAATACACATTAACATACTGTCAATAAGCAAGCTCATTATGTCATCAACTTGTTCTTATAATCTTATATTGAAAGTGTCCCGTACTTGACTATGGAATTTCCATATACCCAGAAAACTACAGAAATCAAACATTGAAACTATTTGGCAATTTAATTATATTTCTCAAACAAATGCTTAAATGTAGGCTAGAGGCAAATGCTTCTTTAAACACAACTCTGCTTCAGAGTCAGAACAGTCTCTTTTGGCTCATCATAAGTTTTACATAATTTTCAATTTTCCCATTTAAAATAAAACGTGTCTTCATAGCAGTATTAGCGCAACATAAATCTGCAGCTCTAATATAGTAATTACCCACACTGCATGTGATGATACCAGAAAACATAACATTCATGAACATTTATATCAAAATCAGTCAGAGCTTTCTGTGACATCCAATTCAAAGCAGATCTACATATGCAGATAACGTGCAATATATATATTTTTATTTTTACAAAAAAATATAATAATCTTGACTGCATACCAAAATCGACTCAAATTTATGTGACTTTAGTTCTGGAATCATCAAATCCACTTTATACTCGGGACATACTCCTAACCTATGATCTCATAATTGTACTGTTTAGCGAAATGAAGACCTTTAATAGACATTGGCCAGTAATAACGTACGTCTGATAATTGCACTGTAACAATAAACCTATTTAGGCACAGGTGGAATAGTCTGCAAATCAAAGCGCTGAGGGGGAAAAAACATGAGGACATATTCGTCATATCACAATTTGATTGTGTCCAGATATGATCCACTGCAATCATGCAATCGAAAACATACAGCATTAGTCTTGAATAACACACATGTTTGATTTTGCCTGTATTTACAAATAAGTATCTTCACCTGTGACAGCCCCTGATTCATGATTATAGGTTTTTCTTTCCTGAGCACTTGAATGGCGACCAGTTCTTTAGATCTCAAAATTATACGCACGAAAACTTCGACATCTAACTCATAATAGACACTCAAAAAGTCCATTGAACGCTCTATATTGACGCTTTTAACTCATTAGGCGATTGTTCTCCCTCAACAATACCTCTCAATTTAATTACAATTTGGTAATCCATGAATAATACCTCTGTGTCCATACCCAATGTCCACATAATTGACATCACACAATCCTCCAACAGTTTACGTTACAGATTCATGAAATCTTGGGTTACATTCAGTAATTCTTGTCACAAGTTAGAAGTAGGTTAAACGACGTTGCATCTTGTTTCAGGTAGAAGGACCCATCGCGATTATAATACCAGCCAGCAAGGCCCTTAAAGGAAGCACGTACGGATGCACTACGGCAACGTCTACAGCATAATGTTAAAGAAATCAGATTCAGGCAAGCATCTGCAGTGTCATCTTGTGTGCACGC
>JZLH01S0085643.1:4184-11684 GCA_001188425.1 Eucidaris tribuloides | reverse complement strand
ATTGCATGTAGTTTAGTAAGCGAAAGCGGGGTTACTGGTCCTTAGATCCCAGCATCAATGCACTTAGTAAGCATTTTACTTGTTTGTCAAACCCTCCTGTGTCTATAGCAGATAAGCAAAAATCCGGACAAAACTTTCAATGTGTGAAATGGTAATAATGAGAAAACATTTTGCTAGAATTGGGTAACTCATACATAAAATGTAATTCACCACACATAACTGTTTCCTGTCGAGTTGAGTTACCATTTATCTTACAAAATATCTTCCAAAGGAAATTTAATAATAAATTTGGAGATCAACAGATACTGTTGATACATTAAAAAGTTGAAAAGTACTGTCATCACTTTCAATGTGCCTGCTAAAGTGTGGTAATTCATCGGAATGTTTCCAATAATATATGTGGAGTGGACAAATTTCACATTGTGCTTCATCATTCTTTAATTTGTTCTATATATATATTATTATATTTTTATTAATTGAATTGGGCAGCATTACAGTGGTGTGTATGTACACAACACATCCACGTGTAATACGCATTGCAAAACTACAAACACGGAAGACAGTCCAGGGCTGGACTGCTATTATGTGATCCCATTTGCCTGAAATTTATTGAGATGATTTTATATTTGGAAATATTCGTGAACTTTTGATGAAATTTTAAGGCGAAGTGGAACCTGAGATATCCTTTTGGAATAGCGCCAATATGCGCCGCGGTCTCGAGCCGACTCGACGCCGGGTCCACTCGAGTGCACAGCCCCGAGTCCGAGTCCGAGACCGAGTCATGAAACCTTGCGATCGCGAGCCTCGAGACCGAGTCCACAAAAACGGACTCGAGTACCAGTGTCGAGTCCAAGACCGGACCCTCGAGTCCATCATCACTGGTTCTGATACAGCTAACTTCTGATCGAAAATTGTGTAAACAAAGAGGAAAACTTTGACAGTGAATTATTTTAGCATTTAGCAGAAACATTGAAATGTATAGTAACTTAAGAACTGCTTCCGTTCATAATTTCCTATTAATATAACATGTCTTGCATTAAATCCAGCACTTGGACTGCACTTTCCAGCTTGTATTTTTCAAGATAACTTCTGATTGTTACTCATTTCAAAGAAGTCTTTATATAGCTGTAAAGTAGGTCACATAAACAAAGTGATTAAATGAAGGACTTTAAAATCTGTCTTCTCTTCTGTCTGAAAGAATTTGCTGATGTCATGAAATAACCTCTTATTATCAATAGCTGCCAGTTTTTCATTAAAAACCTATTTTTCTTTACCTATTTTAATATTTCCATTACAACTCCATACCATTTTTTACACTCTTTTTTGCTTTCTTTGATGTCATGTTGGAATGCATTTTGTGTTCAACATCTTTTGTTTTTGGTATGTATGTATGTTGTATGTATCTCATAAATGACATACTAACTGGCAAAACTGATAAATCTTGTGGGGGACTCACATCAAGAATAACACAAGTCTAGAACAATACTCTCTAAACAAAAGATGCCGTGGTGGGAGAGCATAACGTAAATATTTATCTCTATCATTGGAAGGCAAGACATGATACAGAACAATAGAGACTGCAGTAACAATGCACAACTTGTTTAATTTCATATGAAATAACCCACATGTTGGAATTTTCAAACAAATTACTGTTTCATGTATTGTGTGTATTGTTTTCAAAATCTTAAATGTATATCTTATATGTATAATATTTTATGAAACACCTCTTTCAGACCAGTAGTGATTAATGTTATAAGATAGTTTACTACACCCAGGGGACTGAAAATTCGGGTTATTAGTCACTCATAGAGAGTGATAATATGAGTGCTTTTGTCTCAAAGGCTATGCCATGAGTTTCTAATAAACTGAACTACATTCATGACCTGTTTTTGTCTGTGCCCATGTGAGTTAATACAGAAACCCAGCAATCGAGGACAAGTGACATTTTGGATGTTCTATAAAGTTGTAAGCTGGTATGAATCATTGTCTCCCTATGGTGATTTTTATTGCATTTCCTAAACCATACTTCTGGACGGGTTAAAGGCAGTGGATCTCATTTGCAAACATCCCCGCAGACCAGGAAAAGATAGCCCATGCCCTTAAACTATTGATGAAAGGCATGTCTGTGAAATTTGGGTGTCAGTAATTACCTAGAATTTGAAAAATGCAAAAGAAAAACAATAGCCGTTTAGTGTACGTTCTATGGCAGGAATTCTTTTCTCGCAAGAAAAAAAAATCAAATCAGAGTCTAACGGTCACAATAATTCCACTAAAACTGAATTTCTAGCTCCTATATTTTGCTAAAGGTTCCCAGATGGTATTTTCTTCTAAATGCCATTGTATTTACACAGTGTTAATTTTTAGGCATGCAAAAGAGATCCTCTGCCTTTAATGTTGGACATCAACTTGACATGATTATGATCAATGAAGCTCTAAGCACAAATGGATTATGGGCAATTCCATGGATTATTGGACAAATCACAAATTATATAAATTGCTCTATCTCGAATCATATTACATTTTAATGGTTTGAATGGGTGTGAATCATGAAGAAACAATGGGGAACATCATTTCTACTCTAAATTTTATGTCTTCAACAGCACCCTCTAGGAGAATTAGAACCATACATGAAATACCACATAATAATCTCAGTTTTATGAAAAAAGTATCATTTATTCTGCAGCTTTTTCCATGCCAACAGCCTCTTCTCATTGTTTTGAAAGAAATAAAGCCCCACATATGCATACTAAATCTGAAAAAGACATGAATAAACGCAAATTTGTGTGGATGGACAAAATGTAATGTAACTAACCGTAACATAACTAACCATGTTTTTGATGTTGTAGTTAAAAATGAAAAGATTTTCATCAATAATTTATATATCAAATGACTTATCAAGACACCAGAAATAGCATGAATACCACAGTTTGTTTCAATTGAAAACAGGTTGATGAAACTTTGAGGACAAAGACTTGTCATTTTTTCCATGTCCTCTTTATGTAACGTAATTAACCATAATTTAAATTCTTGTTATTACCCACTAAAACATGTCTCATGATTTTGCTTGATGTTGTGAAGTAGGTGCCAGTCTAGAGAACTGACAGTACCAAAACAGAAAAAAATATCAAAGCATATTCATGCAAGAGCCAAATGTTGAGTAAAGTTTGTCATAAAGCATAACGTAACTAATCATGGAATTGCCCATATAATGTTTTTCCTGAAATAATCATAACATAAAGTAGAGTTGATGTAATTACTTGTTGAGCTGAATTTTACATGTAATCCAGAGTATGGTTGGGGTAGATCTTCCTATTCTTCTTCATCTCCCTTTTCCTTTCCCCCTCCTCCTTCTTCTCCTCCCTTCCCCCTCCTTCTTCTTCTCCTCCCTTCCCCTCCTCCTCCTTCTTCTCCCATCCCCCCTCCTCCTTCTCCTCCTCCTCAATATTCACAATTAATTTTCCCAAGCTGTATGAGTTTGACATTCCTCCTCCTCCTCTTCCTTTTCTTCCTTTCTTCTTAGACACGAAATTTGTAAAGGGTGCTAATGAAAGTGTACATGGTATTAATGTAATATTTAGTATTTTTGCTGAAGTTTTCTCCTATTTAGAGGAAATTACAGATTTTTTTTTCCCTATTTTTCCATTACATGTATTAGGTTGGCTTAAATATCCACTTAATGTACATGTATATATCCTTTCACAAATTTTCCATTTATCATGGAAAGTCCAAATTTTACAGCTGGTGGAGTACTGCATGAATCTATTGAGGGAATTTAAATGAGAGTTGACAAGCTCAATAAAATGGATTTTCCCCAACTTTAGCAAAAATAAAAAATACAGAAATAGATGCACAAAAGTCACCAACCTTTACAGGACAATCAAAAAAGGTCTTCCAGAAGAAATAGAAAAGAAAAAACAAGAGCAATGCAACTCTGCGCAGTCAGTGGATATATGCCTATGCCCCCCCCCCCACACACACACACGTATACAAACATGTGCCGACTAGTTAGAATAAAATTAAGTTGTCATTGACTTGTGATCTTACTAAAAACACCCTTCACCTTTTGACCTAAGACACTGACTTACGTCCAATTTGATTAGCCTATTTATATCTATCTATTCTGTGGTGGTCCAAACACACAAATGCTACAGGGAGGTTCAAAAATAATCCTAAACTGTTCAAATAACAAGGATTCTGAGGATAATCACCAATGGCCATGTTCCAAGGCCTATCTCACCACCTCTACAAGGGGCATCTTAAAAGTTTGAGTCTAACAAAGAAAGACTTAAGATATGAGGACCAAATTTGGTCCAAACAATCGTTCACATATCTTGACCCTAACCACCTCAATTCTTGGTCATAGCAATTTCCATTCCTATTTAACAGGTTCTTGAACTTTGTGTATTGGGTGTTTCATAAAAAAAATGGACAAATGTGAGTATCAGGTGACATTAAAGACACTATATAACACTGTGGAAGACCAGTTTAAAAAATTGTCGAACTTTGCTATCTGACATATCTGACAGTGTTTGAATGGACAAATAAACACCCTAGAACACAAAAGTTTGGACAGTTATGCTGTCACTAGTACAATAAGTGCAGATACAAATTGGCACATTAATTTTATATCGGGCTATAGGAAATTCTGCAACACAGCAGTCTATAGAGAAAAGCTGGAATGGTCTCTCAATGATTTACACTTTTTTAAAGCACTTAATGATTGTTTTACACCGCAATTTTTTCAGGGCTTCATTTTTAGACTGTATCAAAGACACTAGTAGCATGGGGAATCATATAGCTCAGATTTTTTTAACTGGAAACATTGTTATACAGTGCCTTTAAGCACCTATGGATGAGATGTGCATTCATCACTCTCAGCCTGAGACCAGGGAGCAGTCAAAACAATGGAGAATCCTATGTCACACATCCTTCCAAGAAATTTGATGGGTTTATCTTCACAGAGTGTCAAGTTTTCTCTTGACATTCTGCTTCTTAGGAAACACCCAATGCACAAAGTTTAAGATCCTGTAGATTCTAAATAAACATTTCTATGACCAAGGAATTTGGATGGTAGGACTAAGATATGTGGTCCAAATTTGGTTTTCATATCCTACTCCTTTCTATGTTAGGCTCAAAACTTTCAGTCGGCCCTCATAGTGGGGTACAAAGGACATCCCCTGCAGACGTTCAAGGGATAGTACTGCCTGAAGTTCCTGGGGTTTACCCCTTAATTTTTTTTTTTTTGGGGGGGGGGTTGTTTACTTTGGTTTTGAAGCACTTAGAAATACTAATAACAATTAATTGACACGTGATTTTATTAAATCAATGTATCAAGGTTTCATTTCATGCTAATCAGGGATGTAGTCGAGGCCGGCCGTTCCGAGTCACGAGGCCGCTGGAAAAATCTTTTTCCCATACACTTTGTACATGTGACTCGGTCCGAGGCCAAGGTCAAGGCTGGCAAACTCTGGCATCGAGGCCGGCCTCAACTAATCATCCAAAACTCCAAAAGATTTTGCACATTGATTATGAAAACATACATGTAATTTCCCACCTGATCTTCTGTAATTGTTTTCCTAAAGTTATATTTCACCAAATGTAAATAGCAATGTTTAGTTGAATGGTTTTCTAATGCATATACTATGTCTTGCTGGAAAGAAAATCATATTTTTTGTTATTTTTTTTCTTCAATTTGGCCACAACCATCACCATTATTTATCACACTGTGTTTTCATTGATGCTTCCCTGATCTTTGATCTTCCTTGAGTTATTCAGCTATTATTCTTGTTAACAAATTTCTCTACAGGGCTGTGGTTGTATACAAGTTAATTCATCTTGACCACATATTCATGTACAGTACTAGTGTTCTATCCGAGACTGGCCTCCAGGCTGGCAGCCTCAGTCTCGGTTTCGGTCTCGGTATGATAGTTCAGCTAGATATTCTTGTTTCTGAATATCCCTGCAGGGCTGTGGTTGTATGTTACCCTGTAGTTAATCTTGACCACATATTCCAGTGTTCTATCCAAGACTGGCCTCAAGGAAAACTTGTGGTTACCTCAGTCTTAGTCTCGGTATGACAGTTCAGCTGAATACACTGTATTCTTGTTTCCGAATTTCCCCCTAGGGCTGTGGTTGTACATGTATACATTTACATGTTATAAATCATCTTTATTTCTTGCATCTTGCAAAATATATAAGAAGTACAAATAGTAATAACCCAGGTCCACTGTCACCTTTGAACTGTAAAAGAACATTCAAGATGACAAGAGGCAGGGTATACATATACATTTACAAACAAAGAAAATATAAAGAACGACACTGGGTACAAAAAACAATCATGATACATAAAGAGACATACAGCATAACAGTATACAAATAATTTAGGAGTTGTGAATGCATTGGGCACAAATATTACACAACGCGCGAGATAAGCCACTGGTCTATTCAACAAGGCATGTAGCACCGCGTTGAATAGACCAGTGGCGAATCTCGCACGGAGTGTAATATTACATGCCCTAATGCATGAACAAAATCATAAATTATTCGTTTTATACAACACCTTGTCCTTATCACACAGTTACCTCTCGTCACGAAATGCTTGGATATTCCATACTTTATGCCTTGCATACTTTTCTTTGTATTACGTACCGTCATCCTTTCTGAGGCCAGCATAAAACCTGTACAACAATTTGTCCAACTCCCCCACTGTCAAACTGTTCACCCCTACTGTTGACATCCTTGATCGATGTATATCCAACCAATTTGGCAAATTCCTCGAGTTTTTTAAGCGAAAATTTTGTGAGCTTTTTCATATTGGAAGCATTGCAATCCAGAAAACTGTCTAACCCCTCGTCATTTAGAAGTACAAAGCTGGTCGCCATTTTGCCAAATTACAAAGTAGTTAGGATCGCTACACGTACTACCGACATGGTACCACAACAGCAGCGCAGCTAGCTAGCGCAGCAGCTGCGCGAACAGTAATCCGTTGAAACACAAAATGTACGCGAGCTACGCACACATGTAATGTTGTGAATGGACAGGCCATGCGCAGCGCGGAAGCTTACAGGCTATTTATAGTGCTGACGCTAGGCACTTAAGGAGCCGTGCATTAGACTTTTTGGGAGCCGTGCATTAGACTTTTTGGGAGCATAACGTATGGCTGTTTCTTTCGTAGAGTTAAATGGGTATTTTCTAAGAAATGTCATGTGACATGTGCTTGGCCAATCACAATTGGAGATCATTCTTAGGTGTTGTATAAAAAATAATAACAGTATTTTACGCATGTAGATTATACATTAATTATAGATGATAGTTATAAATTTTGGAGATTATAATAGTATTTTATGCATGTATATATGTGAGCCGCTCCAACGGTAGGGGGCAAAAGTCGCAACGGACGAAATCACAGAAAACGCCCAAAACCAACCCATAGCACTATTTTGGTGAATTTTTTTTTATTTCGGTTTTGAAAAGTTTGATATCTATTCTATATAATGTGTG
>JZLH01S0085631.1:7080-24403 GCA_001188425.1 Eucidaris tribuloides | reverse complement strand
TCCTGTGAAAATCTTGTGGTCAAACGTTGACTCATTCTAAAAAAAACAATGTCAATATCACTCGTAGCACGGAAACCTGCTGTGTGGCTCTCTATGGGGCTTATTTTTATCGTCCCCGGAAAAAATTAAGGTACTCCTATGTTTATGCTTGATTCTCCTTAAGTAAACAAATTACAGACAAATCCTCCCACGTAGGAGATTCACTCCAGCTAGTATATAGTTGGTATATATTTCAGCTCATTTGGTTCTTGAGGAATTTTCAAGTGTTCCCAATCAGGTCACTAACCTTTAAGGTTTCGACATGTGTATAGTTTTATAGACTCTCAGCAACAAGAGCCCCAGGGGGGCACAACGCTCACTGGAGGTCTTGCAAACTCTCTGTGGTGCCCACAGAAGCCCTTCAAGCCTGATATATACCTGTAGAAAACAACGGAACCACATGAACCAGTTGAAAAACTTTGCATCACCTTGCCATAAAGCTGATTTTTCCCCAAGTGAAATTCTAACCTTTATTTTTTTACATTAGGTGAAAGCCAATTATGTCTTGCCCTATTATGTTAACATTTGACCTTATTTGACCTACTTATGTGACCTTTGACCCAATTTAACATTGAGGTCCTTCATGTTACAGGGCATCCACCATATACAAGTTCGATACAAATGGCCTGATACCAACCCCAGAAGAAAATCATATGACCTCATTTGACCTTTGACCTACATATGTGACCTTTGACCCCAAAAATAACATGAAGGTCCCTGTTATGCATCTACCACCCAAGATTGGTTACAAATGGGCTGGTGGTTAGAGAGTTACGTAGTTTTGGCCCTTATGGGCCCTGTTCCCTGGGTCTCCAGGGGGTCCAGGTGTACCATTTCAAGAACCCTCTACCCCTCCCCGCCACCACCCCAAAAAAAGGATCATTCCTACCAAGTTTGGTTTGAATCCACTGATGTGCTTTAAAGAAAATGATGTAAATGTGACTGTGAGTTATACCCATAGGGCCCTCCCCCACCCTGGGCATCGCCATGAAGAACGATAATTCATCACATAAAGAGGTATCTACATGCAGTGACTTAATAGTTGACTTAGCTAATCTATTTCTGGATCTAGAGAAGAAGATGTTTGAAAATTACATACTTTTTGCACTTTAGGGCCCTGCACCTGGCCCCCAGGAGGGCCAGGTGTACCATTTAAGGACCCTTGAAGCCCTACTTCCTAAGGATCATTCCTGTCAAGTTTGGGCTAAATCCAAAGAAGATGAAAATGTGTAAAAGTTTACGCACGACGAACGACGCACTATGGACAACAGACAAAAAGCGATCGCAATAGCTCACTTGCACCTTCGGCTCAGGTGAGCTAAAATTAAAATATATTGGAAGTTAGTTTCCGTTATCTAAAAAAAATGAAGGCGTGGCATTTGTTTTGCATGCTTTACAATTGATAGTGTGTAAATGCATTGGCGTACAGAAGAACAATACCAGTTAAGATCATTCAGCAAAGTATAGAAGATTGATCCTCAGTTTTGTCAAATCATAGTTACTTTTTTTTAAAGGAGTTGACGAATTTTGTGCAAGGGGCCATGCACATTAATATTCATAAATCAACATTGAATATGCCCAATCACGTGCGAGATTGCCATAATTTATTGTTTCCATGGCAATGCAGTTTCTGACACATTAAAAAATGGGTCTTTCACATGTTCAACCCAAGACCTATGTGTGTACCGAATTTCATGAGCCATGGTCAAAAATTGACGAACTCGTTTGATGCGTAATACTTTTACCCGACTTATTGCCATAAAATACCGTTTCCATGGCAATGCAATTTCTGAAACATTATGTATCTTGCACATCTTCAGCTTAAGACCAAAGTGTGTGCCAAATTTCACGAGCAAAGGTAAAAGTTGACGAAGTAGTTTGAACCGCTAAATGATCATGGGCAATGGTTCAAACTTGACAAAGTAGTTTGATGCGTAATACGTTTACCAGATCTATTACCATAATATACCGTTTCCATGACAACGCAGTTTCTGACATGTTAACAAAATGTGTCTGACACATCCTCATCTCAAGAGCAATGTGTGTGCCAAATTCCATAAGCAACGGTCAATAGTTGACGAAGTAGTTTGTTCTGCAAGATTTTTAACAGATGTATTGCCATATTATACCGTTTCCATGGCAACGCAATTTCTGAAACATTACAAAAATGTATCTTACACATCTTCAGCTTAAGACCAAAGTGTGTGCCAAATTTCATGAGCAATGGTCAAAAGTTGACGAAGTAGTTTGATCCAACAGTTGATCATAAGCATTGGTAAAAAATTGACGAAGTAGTTTGATGTATAATACTTTTACCTGATCTATTACCATAATATACCGTTTCCATGGCAACGCAGTTTCTGAAATGTCAAACAAAATGTGTCTTGCACATCCTCATCCCAAGAGCAATGTGTGTGCCAAATTTCATGAGCAACGGTCAAAAGTTGACGAAGTAGTTCGATCCGCAAGATTTTTAACAGATTTATTGCCATATTATACCGTTTCCATGGCAACGCAGTTTTTGACATGTTAAAAAAATGTGTATTGCACATTTTTATCTCAAAACCAATATGTATGCCAAATTTCATGAGAAATGGTTAATAATTGAGAAAGTTATTAGATCCGCAAGATTTTTGCCTGATTTATTGCCATAATATGCCGTTACCATGGCAACGCACTTTTTAACATATTTGGTGCAAATGGAAACATTGTTTTTCTGATTGCTCATACAATAAGCTTTCCAAACATATAAAGTTTTCAGACTCTCCAAAAAAACCCGACGAAAGTTAAAATCCGAACATAGTGAACCGGACTACACGCGTTAACTATCAAATTCAACGACGCTACCATCATAAACACAACGCTTATCGTTGAAGAGGTTAATGAATGAACGTATGTTTAAAATCATCAACTCGATAGCACTGCAACACCTTAAATCTATGAGGAAGTAGAATTATAAAGCTATATATGCACCTCAAACACGTTTTTGATTGATTGATTGATTGATTGATTTTATTTGACATTTCCACAAATTATTTGTACAGTGCACAAAAATCATAGCACAAAATATACAATTGTTATCCAAAAAATACACGGCAGAATAATATCAGTTACATAATTCCAAATATTGAGACACAATTCATTGTAAATTAAGACCAGAGATATCGTTTATTACTTAGAACATTTCTCAACAATTGAATCTAATGGAGCTAAATTTATTCTGATTAAACCGTACATTGTGTATAAACACAATAATAAATGATTATTTAGGAGCTAATGCTAAATTCTTGAAGCAGTGTGGAAATGATGGAGCCTACTGAAGTAAACTTTGTATTCGTAGGCCCATAGGAAATAAAAGAGGGAAAAAGCAAATAATGTATAGGTCAACAATAAGATATGAGAACAGTTTTACAATAATGAAACGATATAAGCAGTAGCAAAACAAGACAACACAATACATACAATACAATACAAAACAATACGAAACAGAAAAAAAAGGACGGGACATGAAGGTATGAAACAGAGGACAATATTGAAAAGGAAAAGGGTAAAAAAAAGGGGGGAAAAGAATGAAGGAAAGGAACCCAGGAGACACACAATCAACGTATGCTAAATGTCATAATTCCGCATTAATTGATATAGGAGGGAAAAAAGAGAACACTATCACCACAATAATTTCATTTATAATTGTACAATGTATTTAGTGCATATCTGAAAGAAATATATTGCCTGAGGAGAAGAACCAGGTTATCATAATCAGCGTCAAGAAAAACTGTTATATTTCAAATAAAAGGACACGCGTTAACTATCAAATTAAACAACGCTTCCATCATATTACAATGAAATTTGCTTTTGAAATTATTTACTTGATAGCACTTCAACACTGCCCACTAATAAAAATAGCAACGCGTTATCGTTGAGGAAATGAATGTTGAATAAATCTATTAACGAAACAGTAATGGACACATTATTTCATGTAGATCGACATGACTTGTGGCAACATAAAGTCATATTACATACCAAGGTGTTTTTGCCAGACTAAAATACATCATGCTTGATATGTACTATAAGATATCAACTCACATTAATTCCGGCAATAGACTGTATCTCCAGCTTGACATGTACTACTATCATGCGTACATCTGTTGTCATAGACACACCAAATCACAGGGCCAAAGAACTGGCTGACACATATGAACATCTGCCGATAACAATGCATGGGACATATTTAAACGGGTTAATTTGCACTCAATCAATAAAACAAAACAGGTATGCATTATTGAAAGCAACAGCCCTAATTCCCTCCTCCTCCTCCTCCTCCTCCTCCTCCTCCTCCTCCTCCTCCTCGCATATTCCGATATTAATATCGATTTATGTAAGCCTACTGATGAGAGCTACTTACAGTTCGAAATTTTTCCGAACCGCGACGTATAGCAAGGATAATATATCAACAAAGGACAAAAAAAATGTTTTGCTCGAATGACAAAAAGCTGTACACGCGTGCACGTTGGAGAATTTCGGATGTCATCTCCAGAATAATTCTTGACTCATGAGTACCAAACTTATACTTTATATTTTTATTCTACTTTATATGTTTTGTTTTTTACTTATCGATTAGTAGCCCCCCCCCCACCCATCCTTTACCCTAAGCCCAAATGGACCCCCCTATGCTTTCAGATATGTCTTCTACCCACTGATAATCACATTCCGGGTGTTATTAACGATACCAAGTGTTGCAAAACTTAAATATTGTGAGCATGCTTCTTTTCACGTTATTGCATCCCTTTATCTAGATGTATCTGAATTCATTTAAAAGCAATGCCCCCGAATAACCGCTCCCACAATACACTGCAGACTAAAATATAAAGGCATAATTGATGTGTACAAAATTGATATGATCGTAACACCCTACAGGGTGTAATTCTTACATTTGACACCCTATGGGGTGCAATGTCAAACCCTTAGAGGTGTATAGTTTTATTCTACACCCTTAAAGTTGCGGAATTTCTAGGTTGTAGCTATTGTTACATTTCTACACAGCAATTACACCCTACGTTCTTAGTCACTGTTAGTGGGAGTGCAATAAAACAACATTGAACTGCTATAGTGCAATGATCTTTGTAGAATGTATGTAATATTAGTGTAAGGGTCGTTTTCCTGATTAATTGTTAGCTTTTGCGCGTATCTTTTGAAACAAAAATAGTTACTGGTGGCATGTGCACTCACCTCGTGTGTCGAGTGCAATCATAGAAGAAGTAGTCTTCATCAACAATGGTAGTTGAGGTCTCATCCGTGTAAACACCAATTGTCATGACAACGTAATCTAAGTTAAAAATGCAGTTATTAGTATGATTATTGCCAGTTTTTAATTAAAGTAACTACATCACAATTGTGCATGTATTTGTGTTCTCAAATCAGTTGTTGTGCCCGTGTACGCGTATGCAAAGCAAAAGTTATATAAAACGAAATATTTTACGCTAAAAATATACGGAAATAATTTTTAAAAAATTAACACTGTCCAAATATCGATGTAGTATTCAAGCGCGGTACTTAGATTAGACGCAAAGTTGCAGACTTGTTTTCATTTGAATCTGTATGATATATAATTATTTCTTTAATTGTTAATTAAACTGTAACAGTTACGCTGTAGCACCAACGTGGAATAAATGTCTTGGATTACAACATCTAATCAATATTAAATCAAAGCATTTGTTTTGTTTCTTTTTTTTTCGTTGTGAGGTAATTCTTCATAATATAATCTTACCTTCATTGGCAGGAATAGAAGGTATGTTACTAGTGCTGGGTGATGTGCAGCTGAAATTATTTCCTTGTCCGGAGTTGGTGGAACGTAAATCATCAAAGCTACACATGTATTCATATGTTGGTTGTAGTACAGGTAGTTGGGTGACAGTAAAAGTAACCTAGAGGATATACAATTTGGTACTTACAATGTTATGAACACTGTTACTTCTGCTGAAGCTACTACTACTACTACTAGCTACCTAGCTACTACTACTACTACTTCTACTAATACTTTTGATAGTACAAGTACTACTTCTGCTACTAAACGATGTCACTAAATAGCATTGTTATACTCTTCTGTACCTGTTGACTGCCTTCTGTCTAACTTGTTAAGATAGCTTTCAGACACGTGAGCTTTTCACAAGATTTCTAATGTGTAATAGATTGAAACTACTGCAATCCAAGAGGAAGGTTGCGTAAAACATTAATCATAATTCACACCTTGTCGTCACATAATACACTCTGTTAAGCTTGTGATTTTTTTGTTACTTTGACTCCATCGTACACCAATGATTCGGATTTCAATTCATTTATTACAAAAGGTTCTAAATACTCTTCATCAACTTTCACAGTGTTCATAATCTTCAAAAATGTACGAACTCCCACTGTAAATCGAAAGTATAGAAACGGTTAGAAATGTTGTATTCTTTACTCAAAAAATAAAAACAAAACATGTGTAATTTAAGGATTGAATAATAACCATACATTTCATGGTATTCCCTAACATACCAAGACACAACAAAGTGTGAAGGATTCAGTGATCAGAACTTTTAGTTTCTCAGTGTCAATGCCATACTTTAACAAAAAAATTACGTCTTCAACAATAATTTTCTATGTAAGGTATAATTTTACCCCACTTAAATTGTTTACTAAGTGGAGTTTTTAAAGAATTAGTAATTTCAATTACCTGTTGTGGTGGGTTTGTTCTCACTAGAGCGGTAGGTGTCAGGTAGGTGATGTTGATGCATTGTTCATTATATGTCAACCACCGAGTGGATTCATTGCCTCTAGGACATTGATGGAATCGTGTGCATCTATGAATTTGAAGTTCAAAGTTAAATATCACGAGCAATGTGAACACTTATTGTTTTATACGCTTGTGTGAATTAAACTGACCGCGCTATATTAAACTACACTACAATTTTAACAAACTGGCGTGTTGTCCAAAATAGATACATGTACTAAATGGTATTAAACTTCAACATGTTTTGTGCTGATGGTGATACTTTTAGTATCAGAACCCTTTTTCTGTGTTTAAAGCACACTCTTATCTATTTATGGTATCTGCATTGGCTCAATTTAGCAATCAAATTTTTGCATTTTACTTTTTTATACGGAAACCTACAACATCCTGTTATTCGAATTCACGACAGCACTTTATTTGAGTAATTCTCCTCAAACTAAAATTACATATAAGAAACCGACGACGTATTAGATTTTCACTGAGATCATAATAGTCGAATACAATTATGACAAAGCCTTAAAGCCCAAGTTTAGTTTTGGGAATTTTTAGTTTATTTGAAAGCTTTATGACCCTAAGTCATAACCCTGCAATAATAGACTCTGAATGTCAAGTTTTTTTTATTAATTAATGAAAATAATCTCGGGGTGGGGGGGGGACCCCGAGATTTTCGGGCTATATTTTACATTATAGCATCCAAAGGGATCATAAGCGCTTAAAGTTATATTGAGTTATACCTCATCTAAGGCATAAAGTTTCAAATTAACTAAAAATTCCCAAAACTAAACTTGGCTTAAAAACCTTGAAGCAGTCGGTTTCACTTGCTACTAAGGCAAACAAAATCCATAATCGTATAATCGTGCACTTTATTAATATAGTATTGGCAACCGTATCTTTAATCGCTGTGATATATTTTAGTTGATAAGATAATGAGGATGTAATTAACAGAATTTGAATGAATCACAATAGTGCGCGCCCCGGGGGGGGGGGGGGGTCGCCTCTCCACACGCGCCTGTCTCCCACCCGTGTCCAACAACCTCAGAAATGCACCCTAAACGGCGTAACCTATATAACCAAATTTGCAACCCTAAATGGCGTAACACAGCAGAAAGCTACCCTAAGTGTGCGTGACTCCCAGGAAATCCACTTATTCTGATACCCTTAGTAGCGTGAACAGGGATCCACTAATTTGATACCCTAAGTGGCGTAAACAGTGAAATCACATAATTTGATACCCCACCCAAGTGTCCTTCTCATCTAAAACATTATTGTACATTGCGCAACCCGAAGAGGTTCACTTAACAATTCATAAATAATTCTCCTAATTATCAAATGTTCATGTTGGAGATGTTATTAGATCCACAAAAAATTGCACCCCTAAATGGCGTAAATCTACACAACCAAATTAGTATCCCTAAATGGCGTGACATGTGAGAAAAGGCTACCTAAGTGGCGATTGCTAGCGAACAGTGCTGAAAAAGCCTACCCTTTTCCAAAAGACGTCGACGACGCCCGAGGGCTGTAAAAGGACCCTTTACGACGCTTTTTCTGGACGCGGGTGGCGTAGCAGGCCGTGTGGAGAGCGACCCCCCCCCCCGGGAGTGCGGCACGTAAATGTGATGTATAAACTAAAATGACACTTAAAATAATCCATATAATAAGGTGTACTTTAATACCTGGCTTCTAGTGTACACCAGCCACAGAATGGGTCACCTTCATCATTCCCAATACCACCAACACAGTCATCACAGCTGGTGAACTGTTCACAGTTCGAGATCGCAAGTTTCAGAAGCTAGATAAAAATACCAGGATCAAAACACAAAGACAACGAAATAACCGGTGGTATTGGGAAATGTCACGATATTATGGGACCACTTTTTGTGGTGATGGGGTAGGGGAGATGGATGACATAATTGCCCAGTATTGTTACTCAAATGCAACAGCTATATATCTAATCAAATATTATGCCCAAAACATTAAGTGTAAAAAGACACTTGTTTAGATGTAGTGTTCATTCTGGACTTAATCTATCCATTTTATGACTTATCCATTCTCACGGTGAGTTTTCCACGTGCTGAAGGCTAAAATTACCTATGCAAAGTCTCACAAAGCTCACTTCCGCTGGCAGGATGTATGCGCTTCTGCGAGTTGATTCGGGTGAGATCCAGCAGCTAGCCAGCCTACAGGCCACTAAATGGGTGCCGGCGGTGCAAGGCCGCCCCTGCAGCTTATGAATTTAACTTATTCAGAGCCCCCAATTTGCTAAATTTGAAAGTCAAACAGTCACATTTTGTCGGGGGAGGGGGGTCACTCTCTACACGGTCTGCTACCCGTCGTGTCCAACAACCTCAGAAATGCACACTAAACGACGTAACCTACATAACCAAATTTGCAACCCTAAATGGCGTACCACACGAGGAAAGTTACCCTAGGTGGCGTGACTCCCAGGAAATCCACATTATTATGATACTTTAAGCGGTGTGAACTGGGAATCCACTTATTTGATACCCTAAGTGGCGTAAACAATGAAATCAACTAATTTGATACCCCACCCAAATGTCCTTCTCATCTAAAAAGTTATTTTAGATTGCACAACCCGAAGATGCTCACTTAATGATTCTAAAATTGCTTTAAAAAGTAGCATGTTTGACAACGAAGCTTTTCGATCTGCAACTTATCAGGATATCACACAGATTTGAACAAATTACAAGAAAACAAATTATTTATACTAAAAATTAAAGTCTAGCTCTCTTGTTAAAACAGACGCAATGCTAGGACAAACTTTCGTCTACACAAAAGAGGATCCCTCGATTGTATGTAGGCTGCTTCTGCTTTGCGTCTGTTTTAACAATAGAGCTTGACTTTGGCACTCAGTATAAATAAATTAGGTTTTTTTTGTTGTATTTTTTTTCAAATCTGCTTCATTAAAGCAGAAGCAGCCTACATACAATCGAGGGACCCTCTTTTGTGTAGACAAAAGTTTGTCCTTGCATTGCGTCTGTTTTAACAATAGGGGGTAGACTTTAGCTTTCATTTTTTCATATCTGCGTGATAACCTGATGAGTTGCAGATCGAACAGTTTCTTCATCAAATATGCTACAATTTAAAGCAATTTGGAATTTTGGTAGTACCAATAAATTGTTCATAAATAATTTTCCTAATCAACAAAAGTTCATATGGAGGTGTTATTAGATCTACTCGAATTTGCACCCCTAACTGGCGTAATCTACATAACAAAATAAGTAACCCTAAGTGGCGTGACATGATTGTGAGGAAAGGCTACCCTAAGTGGCGATTGCCGGCGAAAAGTGCTGAAAAAGCTACCCTTTGTCCAAAGGACGTCTACGTCCGAGGGCTAAAAAGGGGGACAGTAGATCTGTTTTCTCAAGTAGATATAAAACTGATTCAATAGCGTATATTTCAAGATAATTTATCCAACAAACAGTTACAGAGAATGATTACATGTCAATTTATGCTAAAGTGACGCTTTCCACCTCTTACTGTTGCTATAATGTACCTTTCTTCGGTAAAAGTCTGACTATCATTGGTTACAAGAGACGAGCGATGTCAATATATTTTTGCGGTTTGTGAGTGATATATCTATCTTATCGATAGAAAAAGAATGTGTTCTCTTTGAGGGGGCTGGTACCTGCCACATTCGTCCACAGATTACTCGAACAAACAGAATACAAGTATGCCAACTTCTGGTATCATTACCAGTCAGATATAGCACGAAAATTGTTTCAGAATTTGCAACGACAGTAGACATACCCTCCCTACGCAAAAGTATTGCAACGTACAATATAACGCATGCTTTTTGAGTTGAATGGATCTTTCTGTAATGATGTCGTAATGAGGTCTATTATTGGAAAATGCAAAATTATTTGAAAGGAAATCAATGAATATTCTTTTTCCTTTCTTCTTTAAGACGGAGAGATTATCAAATGCAGGGCGCGCTCACTGCAGAGGGGTGGGAACATAAAATTTGACATTTTTTCGCCACCCTGTAGGAGTGGGGTGTTAATTCACACTAGTATCGTTATTCGGTTTCATATTTCCCGTTAAATGGTTTTGATGGCTTGGAAAGACTTCCAACAAACAAAAAATGCCAATGTGTTCCTCTGACGCGGTCTCAGAAAGAAGACACCACCCCGCGAAGACGAAAGCGCCTCCTATCTTCATAAGACAGTGGTAAGGAGGATAAGGCTATACTAATATAAAGATGATGGCCTTCTCTCCACATTATTATATCCAATGTAATGAAAAGCCTCATGACAGAAAATTTTAGGATGTTTGCAATAATAAACCGCCTTTAGAATTGAGAAAGAATAAGGAATTATAACTTGAAGAGGTCCTTTCTGAAATATGGGGCGCATCCTCCTTAACCACTGTCTTATGAAGATAGGAGGCGCTTTCTTCTTCGCGGAGTGGTGTCTTCTTTCTGAGACCGCGTCAGATGAACACATTGGCATTTTTTGTTTGTTGGAAGTCTTTCCAAGCAATCAAAACCGTTTTACGGGAAATATGAAACCGAATAACGATACTAGTGTGAATTAACACCCCACCCCTGTTAGGGAGGCGAACAAATTTTAAATTTTATGTTCTCGCCCCTCTGCCGTGGGCGCGCCTGCATTTGATAATCTCTCCGCCTTGGAGAAGAAAGGAGAAAAGAATATTTATTGATTTCTTTTCAAATGATTTTGCATTTTCTAATAATATAATTCATTAGGATATCATTATAAAAAGACCCCTTTGAATTCAAAACGTATGTGTTATAGTGTATGTTGCAATACTTTTGAGTAGGGAGCGTACACTTATTTTGCACAGCAGATGCACAATAGATGGTATACAGATGTGATACCACACTGCAGATATGGGTCTACGTTTGAAGACTTGCCACACCCGCATTTCTAATATTGTTGATGGTCAATTTAACTTACCTCTCCTTCTGTCAAGATATAAAGCTGGTCGTTTTCATCATCCAGATGTATGTCAGTCAAGACATCACCAGTCACATTAAGATTGATGATTTCATACGGTCGTGCCGAAGAACTGGATTCAATCTGAACCTAAATTAAATATAAATATTGACACATGTTCTTTTTTCTTCTTATTATTTAAATTACTAACATCCAGTTCTACCTCTTCTCTTAAACCCCACTTTCGCAATCTCAGCTAGAGTGGTAGAGGAAGTTTAAGTTTAACATTACACCAACCGCGTGCACTATATATAGGTTTGCACTTTGAGAATAGCTCAAATCTACTGCGATTGGTATTTGCAAGCCAAACTAGTGTTGACAGCATATTCATTCAAAAAGAATACCAAGGAAATAAGCCCGTGCCACGTCGACATGGTCGAGCCACATCTCCAGATTAAAAAATAATTGTGACCAAGTCCGGGGTCAATACTGACCCATTTCTAGGTCTTGCCCCAACATAATCCTTTTATGAGTCAGTCGACCGCAGTATGTGTGTGTGTGTGTGTGTGTGTGTGTGTGTGTGTGTGTGTGTGTGTGTGTGTGTGTGTGTGTGTGTGTGTGTGTGTGTGTGTGTGTGTGTGTGTGTGTGTGTGTGTGTGTGTGTGTGTGTGTGTGTGTGTGTGTGTGTGTGTGTGTGTGTGTGTGTGGTGTGTTGTGTGTCTGTCTGTCTGTGTGTGGGTGTTTATGTGTGTACGGTATGTGTGTGTTTGTGTGTGGGGGTGGGTGGGTGTGTGTGTGTGGGTGTAAGTTAGCAAGTGTGTGCTTACGCAAAGCGATTTTCTTTTTCTGACAGCAAATGACAGAAATCTAAACATTGTTGAGAAGTATTCAAAAGTCACAGTGTCTTATTATTTGGAGCTATATGAAAACATTAATGCATTAAATTATTTGAAACATACCTATTATATTGATCAGATTAAGATGAGCACGGATTGACGTTTGCCCTCGTTGATTGAGACATCTAAACACAAAAAAGTAACTACCCCCTTTTTCAAACTACCATAACTTTTTAACGGAATAAGTCTTAGCAAAATAATTTGGAAGGAGTATTTCTACACTCATTGACTAACTTAGGTATGAAAATGTGATTGATCCGTCAAGCCATGCATGAGTGAGCATGCATAAAAGGCAAAAATGTCTCTTTTCAAAAGTCACAAGGGTCATTTTGGGTAATTTGTGATGCAGGATTTTGACAAATTTTGTTTCTGGTGAATAGTTAAGCGCTATTTATGTTAATCATCTATCGTTTGATCCCCTTACACCTCCCCTGGCACTATTTTCATATTTTACGCTTTAAAAATTGAAATCCAGTATTTTTTAGCAAAATGTATCTTTACATGTTGTAAGAACATGAGAGGTTGTAACCATGTCATGGTTGAGTGAGCACACTTTATGAACAAAGCAAAAAATGCCATTATTTACCATTATTTTGGCATAAGAGATGACTGCTGTGACTTTTGAAAAGTGACTTTTTGCCTTTAATGCATGCTCACTCATGCATGGCTTGACGGATCAATCACATTTTCACACAGATGTTAGTCAATAAGGGTAGGTATACTCCTGCCAAATTATTTTGCTAAAACCTATTTCGTTATAAAGTTATTGTTGTTTGAAAAAGGGGGTAGTTACTTTTTTTGTTGTGTATATGACCCATCTAAATAATTGAAGATTACAGAATAAGAAGTACTGAAGTCACGTAATACTACTTTTGAGAAACAAAGGCTCAAAGTTTTCAAATTTGTCTACACTGCCCCCCCCCCCATGACAAAAGGGCATAACTGACTTTTTTTCAAAATAGGCTGTTTTCATAATATATTCAAATTTCATGCATATCTTTTAAACAAAAGTTGTTCTTGGCAACCTGAAAGCTTGTCCGAGGCTTGTCCGACATAGCAACAAGTAGTGTATGCAAGTTGCATTTTCAGTATTGAAACCGCATTTATAGAAGCAGATGAAAGAAATAGCTCATCACTAGGTTTCGGAAGAGAAAACATCCATAAATCTGAATACATTATGAAACTGGTTTATTGAGTTACATAGTGAAGGGGACTCAGTACATCATGTTAAACATGTAGAACAAACAAATATTGATTAGAAGTGTCCCTTTGTTCATAATCAGCTTGTTAAAAGGGCATAAGATCAACATTTTCCTGAAACCCCATGACAGAAGGGCATAACAGCACAGTTCACTTGTGCACTCAGCCTGAGCCACATAACAACCACCCACCTGTTCTTATGAATACATTTTCAACACCAAACATGCAATATGCATACATTAGTTATTTGCTATGTCTGGCAAGCCTCCAACAAGCTATCAGGTTGCTCAGAGCAACCTTTGTCAAACAGAATAGTATGCATAAAATTTTCAATCATTATGAAATAGTGTACTAATAGAGTGTACTATGGAGGTTAAAAAACGTTGCATAATCTAGAACTGAGACTGCATATGCCCGTCTAAGTTTGAATATATTATGCGAATGATCTATTGCATATTCATTTTGGGGGGTTGCAAATGAGTAAATCCATTCTCAAAGGAATTATTTTGAAAAAAAAACTATGCAGGCTACCATATCAGAAATCTAATCACTTATGGAGAAATATAAGGGACATAATTTATTACATTTTCAGGCCTATGGCTTGATTGTTTTTTCCAAAATATTTTTTTTTTAAATGTCCTGATTTATTACACACTTTTCATAATCAAGGGGTAAGGGTAGCTTTTTTGCACTTTTCTCCTGTTATTTATTTGTTAGTAAAATACAATTATATTGAGCTTATAGCTTATTATATTCTGCATAAAATGAAGGGAAATTCAGTCTTCTAACATCTCCCTATCAGATGTTATAGTGGTTCAAAAGATGCACTACTCTGAAAAGGGGCTTTTTTGGGAGTATCATTTGTCACAGCACAGGGTAATTTCCAGGGGTTACCACATGTAAAGTATGCAATAAATTATAGCAAATGCAGTCTCACTGGAAAGATTACTATTAAAAATAAACACAAAAATTAATATATTCTTATTTTGTTTATTCTACAACCATTTCAAAGTTGGTGGTGAAAAATTTTTTCACGCCAAAATGGTCTTTTTTGGACAAAAATGGCCATAAATCTGAAAATGTGAAAGATACAGGGTTCTAACTTCTAAGTTTCAAACACTGAAAATACATTTATTTTGACCTAAAAACAGACATACTTTCATGTTTTAAAATGCATTTTCCCCCTTAAATATTTTTTACACACTCTTGTCAGTCAAATGGTGGTAAGATCATGAACACTGTCATATATACACACACAAAATTGAAATAACTACAAAACGAAAGCATATCGTCGGCGTTCATCCGAACCGTCGTATCAGTCGATTTTGGTCAAAATATCGATTTTGAGATTTTTGCAGAAAATAAAAGTACAAATTCTACTCCGTACATGGTTAAATTTTTAAGCAGCAATTTATTTCATTTTTTGAGATATGTGGGGATTTTAAAGGCGATGCCATATACATTTTTGATAAAATGCGCAAATCCCATTGGAAACGTGTGATGTAGCACAGCAAACAACAACTGCGCGCACTTAATATGCCAATACGCGGTCAGCATACGCGCTGACTTTGCACGTGAAAGAGAGATACGACGGTTTGCTTGATCGCGCGTATTGAAAATGCTGTCAGCGTTTTTGAACTCCCTACGGCGTTTTAGTACAGGAAAAATCTAAATCGCTCAAACCGAAATTACAACCATGTAGCTCTTTTGCGATATTTTCTCTGATTCTTGGTTCTGTGTAAAAATAAAGATATCAATGTTAAGCAATTGTCTTGGTCTTTCCTACCATGTATATTTCTAGCAATGAACTTCTTGTAATGCTTGGGACAAAAAGTGGCAATTATAGTAAACTTTGAAGTCGATTTTCTCTGAAATGAGTTTCGCACTGTCGTATCGCGATACAACGGTTCGGATGACCGCCGACGATATTTTGCATTTCTGACTTCAGAAATGAATTCGGCACAAAATTTCAGTCTAAAAAACATATATTTTGTTTGAAAACATAAAGTTCATAGTTTTCAGAAAAGATAAGCAGAAAAGAAAGACCTGTGGAGTTGTGGGGATTACTGAAAATTGAAAAGAGACTTGTAACAGTCTTTTCATCAGTTTATTTTTTAGTTTGTAAGTTTCCAGGACAACAACCAAATAACAAAATAAATCAAATAGTATGTCAATGTTTTTAATTTGTTGAAATTAGACAAACCTTTTCTGTTCATTTGTTAAAGACATTTAAAGCTTGGTAAAGTTATGTAAAACTGGTCAAAGTTAAATATGATTTTATTTTAGTTTACAAGGAAATGATTTGGTTTCCATGGCAGCACCATTAACTTATTTCCTTTCCAAGAGTTTGATATGTGAAAACGAAATAAATGCAATCGTGAAACGAATTATAACAAATGTTTTGTGATGTTATTGCATTTTGTAACAGTTTGTTAATATCAAAATTTTTGGGAACCCCACGACAAAGGGCATAACTGACACTTTGAACGAAAAATGCGGGATTTTCAGGAAATTGTCATATGACTTTGAAAGACCTTTGAAATGCACATTATGTTAAATTGAAAACAAAACATTTTCTCAATATCTCTGAAACACCAAAATGTCAGTTATCCCCTTTTGTCATGGGGGGGGGGGGTCAGTACAGGCCTGATAATCTAATCAATTATGCCCCTTATATTTGTGATTAGATTTCTGATATGGTAGCCTACATACTTTTTTTTCAAAATAATTCTTTTTAAAATTGATTTTACCCATCTTCAGCCCAAACGTGAATATGCAATAAACCATTCCATAGTATATTCAAATTTATGGATGTTTTCTATTCTGAAACCGAGTGCAGAGTTATTTTTCTCACCTGTTCTTATGAATAAATTTTCAATACCAAAAATGCAAATTGCATACATTAGTTGTTAATATGTCTGACAAGCCTCCAGCAAGCTGTCAGGTTGTTAAGAGCAACCTTTGTCAGAATAGTATGCAAATAATTTGCATTAATATTTAACAGTTTATGGCAAGCTACACATGCCATAGTCTGGCTTCCAGACATTTACATTAACCTGTTCTCACATTTAATGAGCTATGACCTTTGGCCTACACACTCCAAAATCGAACTTTGGCTGTATTTTGATATCGTGTACCTTCATACCAAATCTCATCAAAATCCGTGAAATATTAGTAAAGTTATCAAACGGTTTTATGATGTTATTGCATTTTGTAATATAGTTTGTTGATATCAATTTTTTGGGAATCCCCACGACAAAAGGGCATAACTGACAATTTGAACGAAAAATGCGGGATTTTCAGGAAATTGTTATATGACTTTGAAAGACCTTTGAAATGCACATTTGGATATATTAACTTGAAAGCAAAACACTGAATAGTATTTTAACAAAATGCATTTTTCTCAAATTTCTGAAACACTAAAATGTCAGTTATCCACTTTTCTCATGGGGGGCAGTACAGATCGCAATTTTTTGAGTTGTACATCCAAACTTGGTGAAGTTAAT
>JZLH01S0085620.1:80558-94404 GCA_001188425.1 Eucidaris tribuloides | reverse complement strand
GAGCTAACGTTTTTACATATTAGTTTTCCGAATGAACGGCTACTTGATTAACCTTAGTGCAATAGAAACAGACATTCGCACATAGTTGCTTTTTACGCTAAACTTAGCCGATAATTATATCTTTTTGTAGGATAGCGGCGGAGCACGTATATAAAACAGCCCTGCGGTATTTCCGTTAGAAACTGAAATCAACAAAACCATTATCAACATAAATGACCCTGCTGCAGCACTGTTGTTAATTGAGCCCATAAATTGGACCTGTGTCACCCCACAAGTACCTTTGGGGAAAACCCAGTCAATTCAACAACTTAAATTTTACCGGCACGTAACCTGCTCACGATCGTTGATTTTGCAAAATGCAATCCAATAGGAAACACACCGCTCACTGTATATTAATAGCTGTTAAAATTTTTTTTTTTTTTTTTTTTACCGATAAATATGGTATTGCCAAAAGAAACATCACTGATTTGAAGCTCGTGCACGCCCACATGCCGATATCTCTAAACCAAGATCAAATACATGTAGCTGATCACACCACATGTCCTCTCTGCTGTGGTCAAAAATAAATGAAAAAAAATATGCATCAAGAGCCTGCCCTGCAGCTTGTGACGATGCGCAATGAGGTGATTTACATCTATAGATCTGTAAAGTATGTAGGGTCAATCCACGTTCAAATCAACCAATTTTCATACAATGTCACCCGACACCCTTCGATTTTCTTTAAACTCCACAAATTTTCCCTACGTGTCTGCATGGAAAATTCTGAAATTTTTTGCCCCAAGGTCAAACGTTCTAAGATACCCTTCCCTGACAACAACTGCCCAGTCAAACAACCGATTTATTAAAATTTGTATTTATTTCATTTTGCGCACCAAGTTGATAGCTACCAGTACTCATTTCTTAAATCTGAAGAACTTTATGGTCTAACTATGCCCTCAGTATTTATTGTCCCCGCGATTGACTACCGTTATCGTGTGCGAGTCACGAAGATTTTCTAGTGTTAAACATCAGTCAATTGTTGTTGTAGTTTGAGGCTCTAATTCAAAAATTCAAATAGCTTAAACTCAAATTATGCATATTTATACACTATCCACTTGCTAAGGAACTACCAAAAATTTGCCAAAGCTATTCGTTTTCTTGTAGCGCCCTCAAATTGAATTTTTTAAAGTGCCAAGTTCAAGGTCACAGATCACCCTTCTTCCCATCGACGAGCGACACCATTTTCTCTGTATTGATAACATACCTATACATTTCACAGTCACTAAAAAATTTATGTTTAAATTTCAATAGCTAATTTACGCATTCGAAAATGTCGTAACACCCCAAAAACAATGAGTAAAATACACATAAGCTTTCAACAACTTTCCAATTTGTGATAACTCTAAGCTAAAGAGCCAAAACACAATTTATTTTCTGTATGCATAGTCTTTTAATATTACTAAAAGGATATGCATCACAAATATGTTTCTATTCAGGAATCCAACCGTTAGTTTTGCGTATTTTTATTTTTTTCACCAAAATACGCGTAGTACATTTTGTCCATCAAAAATATACTTTCCTGACTTTTCTGTCATTATCCTGGTTTGTCCCATTGGCCCTTTCCATATATGAAGTCTTTGTTATGATCTGTACACCACATCGCTATGCATTGTTATTGTAAATGTATTTTGCGAGCTGCACGCCAAAGTGTAATGATCATCTCTGTGATCCCTATGTGTGCTGACATGACTATCAAGTGCGTGCTTCTGCCTAGCACGCACCTTCTCAGTATACAGTGATACATGATTACAGGATACAGCCATACAGTTTGTGTGCCAAAGCTCTCCAGTCCCATTTCATATTATTGTTTAGTTGTATGTACTTGTCAACGGGATGCAACTCGGAAGTACGTCACAGTTGCGCCCCTAATCGTATTGTACAAACCAAGAATAGCAAGAAAAAAACATAATGAGAATAGTTTTGGACATGAAGAAGGCAAACTGAGTATTTTGAAAGTTTAAGACTGAGAGAAGAGCAATTTTGCATTATTTTGAGCGTGAGTACAGAGTAATCTAGTTGGAAACAATTTCTGCATCATGCATTTCTGGGTCTTACTTGCCAACATATGTAGTCTATTACAAAATACACTTTCTTAGTAAATTACTATTTTAGCAACTTTATACTATTTTAGAGACTGAGTTGCACTCTGCTTATTCAATTACCTCAAATGACACTGAAAATCACAAAAAAACAATAATCGGCGTCAATGTTTCCATATATTACAGGGTTACAATTCCTACATTGACTTCAATTGTTGTATATTATCAATACTAATGGTGACTTTGAGTCATAAATGCCAATCATTTCCATTTTATTTTTTAGCTCAATATATTTACGTGATTCCATATATTGACCTTGACACTATTCTTAAAAATAGCTGAAATGCATGAAAAGCATCTTCATACAATCACAACACCCATGAGCTTACAACACATTTCAAATTGATTTCTCACAGACGAATGCATAATCATGTTATATTTGCAATTTAGCTTAATGATACTTGACGGAGCTATTTAATCAATTTATTCATCACAATGACCTGAAAATATACTAATGCCCCGGAAATCAATGATCCATCAATGTCCATAAGTAGTACAGGTTATCATGAATTTCAATTGTTGTTATTCAATACTAACCGGTTCTTTGAGTGATGAAACCAATCATGTTCCATTTTTTTCTCTTTTCAAAAAATACTGCAAATAATATTTTAAAATATTATCCATATCGTTTGACATTGACTATTTGTAAAAATAGCTGAAAATGCCTAATCAAATTAGCATATTCACATCTGCAGACTTTACAAACACATTTCAAATTTGATTTTCTCACAGACAAACGCATTCGTGTAATATTTGCAGGAATTTGTAGCCGAACTATGAACTTGAGTATCAAGCATAATCTAATTTGTCTTACACTTACATGACCAGAAAATTACCTGATTTATTGCCTTTTGTATATTTAGCCATATGGTCAAGTCATTTCATGAAGACAAATTATTTAATCATAGCTCCTCCAATACTCATACAGGACTACATACTGCAAATATCAACATATCAGCCTTGTGTCTGAGGAGAAATATATTTAAATATGCCCTGTAAGCCATGATGTTGTATGCTTTTTAGCATTATCAGCTATTTTAGAATAATCGTCAAATAAATTGATATTATATCATTTTAAATATAATTGACTTGAAGAGAAAAATGGAACAATTTGCATTTATCAGTCAACAAAGTCATCCAAGTATTGAAGTACACACAATGATAATCAATGTAACGCTGTAATGGAAAAATTATTATATTTATTTCGGGATTTTTAGCCCTATATTTCAAGTCATTGTGATGGAAACATCTTTATTAATAATACATCCTCAAAGTATTTATACAGGCTACAAATCTGCAAATATCACATGATTAACATTCAGTTTGTGCAAATCCAATTATGAAATGTTTGTAAAGCTCACGGTTGATATTAAATTCTCAATTTTCATGCATTTTCACTATTTTTAGAATACTGTCAAGTCAAATGATATGATCTCACTGCAATAATTATTTGTAGCCTTAAAAATAGTAAAAATACATGCATTTGCATTTATCGCTCAATCCCATAGATGAAAACACACTTGAAAGTCAATGTAACACATGAACACCCTTTTATATTATGGAAAATTGACTTCATTGTTTTTTGTTCAGTGGCATTGAGGTATTGCCAATAGTAACACTATTCGTGATGCATCATCGCTCGAGTGTTACGTATATCACAATAAAACAAACATCATACAAAAAACATTGTCGCACTACACCCCTGTATACAACATCGTTTGTTTTGGCTCTTTATCTAGGTATCACATGCGAAAGTGGTGAAAAGCTTAGTCTTTTTTACACTGTTTGGTGTGTTTACGACCATTTGATGGAATGCAATAAATAATAATTGACACATTAAACACCAACATTTTTTAATACCGTGAACAATAAGTAAAATGTCTATCAATACAAGAAAATGCGATCGCCCTCTCGATGGACGAAGATATCTTACCTTGAACTTGGCCAACTTTAAAAAATCTTATCCCAATTTGAGCCCCCTTACAAAAACGACACAGACTTATGGCAATTTGCTAGCTTCTGAGAATGATAGTCTATACAATACAGTAATATTGATTTCTAACTATTTGACATTTTATTATGACCTCCAAACATACAACCCAAAACATTGACTTGCATGTTTAACACCATCTTCATGGTGGACCTCCACACCATTAACGGCATCGTCAATCCGCCACCACAATATACCTGAGCATGTTATGACTATAATCTTCACATTGTACAGAAAATGTATACTTAGCTCATCAAACTTGGCTGCACCACAATCACAAATAGCAAATTCTAATTAAACTGGATTGTTTGACTCGCGCTTGCTTCCCAAGAAGCCATATCTACAACGCTTTACCTTGGCCCAAAAAAAATTCAGAATATTCCGTCAACACTTAGAACATTTGCGGCGAGTTTTAAAGAAAATTCGACAGGGTCGCTGACAAGCATTGGCTTGATGACAGGGATGACCCTGGACAAGTCAAGATCTTACCACCATTTGACTGACAAATGGAAAAAATACATCTTAAGGGAAATTACATGTTAGAAAAAGTACTTTAGGTCACTTGCTAGGCGTAAAATAAATTATTTTTCAGTTTTTAAACCTAAAACTGTAATCTTTCATACTACTTTTGAGGAAAAAACCAGATCTATCATTGCGGGCCAAAAAAGGGCCATTGGTGACAAAATTTCACCAGCCAAATTGAAATGGTTTAGTAATTTCACACAACATAGGATATTCCACTTTTTTTGTTTTTTCATTTAGTTCCTAGCATATCTTTCCAGTGAGACGTTTTGCTCTAATCTTACTACTATACCTTTACATTGCACCCAACAAAATACCTTGCCGCTGTACGAAATGATAACCCCCAAAACCCATTTCAGAGCGACGCTTTAACCCCTTAACATCTTAGAATGAGGCACGAACTCTGAATTTCCCTCTCTTTAGCCCAGGAATTAATGGCTTCGAGCTTATTAGAATTATTTTCACTTGCTGAATGAAAAACGGGCGAAAAATGCACACAAATGCTACCCCAACCCAAAGTGTGAAAAAATCAGCATTTGTTAAAATAAAATTATTTCAGAAAACTACAATCATGCCACAGGCTCTAACAATTAATCAATTATGCCTCAATATACTGGCCCCATATGATTAGATTTCTAGATACATACCTCGGTACTTTTTTCAAAATAATTTTTTAACAGTTCAATTTACTGATTTTGGACAAATCATCAAAAAACACCCGTTACAATTCATACTGCAAACTACCACCTGCTCTTATGAATACATTTGGATCCAAAAATCATATGCATACATTAGTTGTATGTCTGGTAAGCCTCACCACCTAGTCAGTGCTAAGAGCAACCTTTGTCAGACAATGTATGCATAAAAATTATTTACTATCGAACTGGTCTAGAATGCAACATGGATGCCCTATCTGCTTCTAACTTCTACATGTACTCATTAACCTGTCTCTATATTGATAAGGAAACTACTATCTTTGGTCACTGCTACTGAATAACACAAGAGTTTTGATTAAAGGTAAAGTAAGTTTGTCCGGGAGTAAAACAGTCGGAGAATGAGTGTACTATGGACGTCAAAAAAGTTGTATGGTCTAGAACGGAGACTACATATGCCCAGTAGCTTCACTGCAACATACCCAAACAAAAAATTATGACATATCTAAAAAACAAAGGCATATTTTGCATTTCTGACTTCAGAAATGAATTCAGCACAAAATTTCAGTCTAGAAAACATATCTTTTATTATGAAAACATAAAGTTCATATTTTGGGGTACATGTATTTGGCAGTCAAATGGCGGTAGAAGCTTGAACCTTGTCGTATGTTTTATGCTTCTTGTCCGCTCCATAGGCGACCCCCCCCCCCCCCCCAAGGCAAGTACAATTTCATGTTGGGCAAGTAAAAAATTAATCGAAAATTTACTTGACCAAGCAAATGCAGATGGGCAATTTAAGATGAGGAAAATATGCCCCCCAAAAAATGTTACCAAAAGTGAACAAAATGAATAGGCCTACTGTAATTTCGCATCAACTTCCAATACCATAAAAAGGGCTTTAGTTGTTAATTAAAGTTAGTGATAAAATAATGTGTTTTGAATAATTTTCAGGCAAGTTAATTTTTCTTTATGGGCAAGTAAAAATCTATACAGTAAAAGTTATAATTTTACTTGCCCAAAAGGCAAATAGTTTAGTACATATAGAGGCTGTGGCACTGTGCTAGGCATGTAAAATGGTCTAGTCTGTGGCTGCATTGTGATCTATTTCAAGGCATGAATTGGGTAACTTTGTGGAAGCCCTGTAGTATTTCAAAAATTGTCAAACTTATCAAAATGAGTCAAACAACATGATCACTGAAACTGAATGGACAAGTTGTCCTAGCATGTACTGTAGAAGGAAACATCATGCTGTCACTGACAAATTAGACTTCTATAGTAGGACGAAAATTCAATTCATACATTAGCTCAACATTCTACATTGGGGGGGGGGGGGTGGGAATGATTGCATTTGATTTTCACTTTTGTAAAAATGAACTCTGTGAACTGCAATTTTTTCAAGGCTTCATTTTTAGATCGTATCAGAGAAACCAGCAAGAAGAATATGTGTATGTGATATACATGTACAACCAGCAATCACAGTTTTACCAAGCTACATGTACATACTACTGTAGTATGTACATGTAGCTCAGATTTTGTTACGACTGTGATCATTAGTTTAAAAAGTATGCCTGTTAAAATGCAAATCTGCATCGCTTTCGTGAAAGCTGGGGCAGTACAGTACTGACTATTCAATCCTACTACTACATGTACTCAGGAAAATGAAATGACATCTCATATTCTCATTAGGGGTGGTTCTCTCCTCTTTTTTTTTCAGATCTCTATCAGTAGCAGGGGAAAAAATACATGAGGGCACGGGGCGGTTTCGCCCTCGAAATGGCCAAAAGAGCCCCCCTAAATTACCATAGGGTACAATCATGTCAATACAAAAGCATATCTGGAAAGCACTGAAACAGAAAAAGTAGCCCCCGAAAAGAAAATTCAATTTTTTACCTGAATTCAGTAGATCTTGAAATTGAATTCATTATCATGCCCACACATTCTGACAGGATTAATTTGATCCGTTCATGTGGAAACTGGAAATTTTTTGCCACTTTGTGAATACATATACTCATTGACGTCAAAATGAGAGTCCCAGGACTCCCAGCTAAATTGTTTTTAAATGAGGGATTCCGTGGAAGGTCTGATTTACATGTATATCGGGTCAGCTCTATGCCCACTGGATGTTGCTTGACAAAGCTTGCCACACTGCGGTTAGGTACTTACATGTAGCATACACTCAGTAAATCAGTTCATACTTGATTTTCCTTTAAAGGCAAAGTTCACCCTGACATCAAGTTGGTTTTAATAATTTTAGCAGAAAAATAAGAAAAACATATTAATGAAAGTTTGGTGAAAATCCACCAAAGAATAAAGTTATGAAGTTTCAAATTTTGTGATGTCACATGCGAGCAGCTCCCCATATGTCATGTGAAATAAATTCCATAAAATGTCATTTTCTCAGAAATTTGAAAACGATTTTACCTGTGCATTCAATATATTATCAGAAACATTATAGGCTTCTATGAAAAAAGTCCCATTATCATTAACCATTAAAGATTGTGTCAGGGATGTGCAAGTCCATTACTTCCTTCATTATCAATACCAAACGGTAGTTTAGTACTTACAAATGGTGTGTTGAAAGTTTGAGATCCATATGTCATGAATTTGTTGTTTTATGAGAAAAACTAATAATGACATGTTACCAGAATGTTGTTCTTTCTGTGAGTTTCAATTTTGCTCAAACTGCGAATCACGGTTACTGTGCACCGTAGCAAGACCAGCGCAGCCCTCTGATCGGTTAACGGCTATCCCCTGCGCGACCTTTGGCTAACGGCTGATCGGACCATTTTGGAACGGCATGTGCACGTTTGACGTTGCGGATTTGTTTGAAATTGCTCCTGAGCAATTTGAAAAAGGATGAAGTTTAACCGTCCAGATTTTCGCCAAATCTCAATATTTTACCCCAAGTCTCTATGAGAGGTGTTTATTTATATTAATCTTCACATTGGATATGATTTCAGCTGATTTGATTCATATAGATGTTTTTTGACGTGCAAATCAATGACACAATCTTTAAGCAGGGCTCGACACTAGCACTTGCCCGCTTGCCCGGGGCAAGCAAAATTTCATTTTGGGCAAGTAAAAACTGAAAATGTTTTAATTTACTTGCCTGGTTGGGCAAGTAAAATTTTGATCCTCAATTGAAAAAAAATCTCAAAAATCTTACCAAAAGTGAATAAAATATGTGTGAAATTGTTCAGCTAATTTATACTAATTCCATATCATTTTTTTTTCAGAAATCTCACCTTTTACAACCCTCAGAATTGAGATAATAAACTTCCAATGATATATAAAGGTTAGAGATTAAAAATAATTGAGAGATAATTTTGAATGCTTTTTATTATTGTTTATTTTTCGGGCAAGAAAATTTTACATACGGGCAAGTAAAAATCTGAAAGTGATAATTTCTCTTGCCCAAAGGGCAAGCAGAAAAAAATGTTAGTGTGGAGCCCTGCATTCAGAAACAATTTATGGAATTTAAAGTGACGTACAGTATAGGGAGCTGCTCACATTTGACGTCACTAAATTAAAACTTTAAAACTTCATAACTCTGTTAATCTTTGGTGGATTTTTGACAAACTATCATTAAAATGTTTTTCTCATTTTTCTGCTTTTATTAAAACCAACTGACGTTGGGGTGAACTTTGCCTGTAAGTGAACAAATTCAAGTCACATCCTTCCAGCCAGGAGATACTGCAGGCCTACATTGGCTCCAGCTGGTGTATAGGCTGGTATCTCTTTCAACCAGTTTGGTTTTAGAGTCTTTTTTATTTCTCTCAATCATGCCACTGCTCTTTAATAGGGTACTCCTGGGTAAAAAAAATGGCTTGCAAATACCTACCCCATTAAGCGGAGACCACTGTACATGTATGTATTTTGTTACAAGTTCAAAGTACAGTCCTACACAGTATACAATGACACGTACATTTACTGTACTAATTGACACGTAGTTGTTGATAGAAAATTGATCAAATTATGATGCAAATAAGAAATTATCATACTAAACAGAGCTACACCTATACTATTACAAGTACAACTAAAACCTATTTTTTGCACATGCCATTTTATTTCTCTCAACGCCTAGCCAACGTGGAGTGGCTTATTAGAAGGAAAATGAAGTAACTATGATGCAAATTGCAAATAATACAAAATTAATGGACTAAACAGTGTTGTAGTTTTAACTGAAACCTGTTTTTTTAACAATCCATTTTATTTTATATCTCTTCTCGCAGTAACGCCTAACCAATATGGACGTGGAAAATAAGCAAATTACAAGGCAAATAAGACAGACAAAACAAGTATAACTGAAGCCTACATTATTTTTATATGCCATATTTGATTTAATTTCTCTTCCTGCAGTAACACCTAACCAATATGGAGTGGATTGTTATGATGGGCGGTGGCCTATCAGCCACAGCAACCAACCTGGGATACCATGAAGATTCACGCTACATCATCACTGAAGAATGTCATGGTGAGTACATGTGATCCAGGAATGTTCACATTTTGACAAGTTGTGTCTTGTTACTCTTGTACATGCAATTCCATTCTCAACATATTTATCACCGAAGAATGTGGTAAGTACATAGTCTGCAAGGAATGTTCACATTTTGTCTTGTACATGCAATTCCATTTTCGATACATTATCACCGAAGATTAAGAATGTCATGGTGAGTACGTTGTATGTCATCTGGGAATGTTCACATTTTAACAATTGTGTCTCGTACATGCAATTCCATCCTCAATACATTATCACCTTTGAATGTCTTGGTAAGTACATGTCTGCAAGGAATGTTCACATTTTGACAATTATGTCTTATACATGTAGTTCTATTCTCGATACATTATCACCGAAGATTAAGAATGTCATGTTGTATGTCATCCAGGAATGTTCACATTTTGACAATTGTGTCTCGTACAGTATGCAATTCCATCCATCAATACATTATCACCTTTGAATGTCTTGGTACATGTTAGTACATGTCTGCAAGGAATGTTCACATTTTGACAATTGTGACCGCCCAGCTCAAAACCCACAAAAGGTAGGCCAAAATTGATTTTCACTTTTCATCATACTTTAAAATAGTAAGCTGTTAGCTTTAAAATGATATACACTGTATAACTTGTTAAAATCTGACCATCCTAACCTATTCAAAAAGTGATTGAAACACAAGAGAGTTAGGAGGTGCCGTTTCACAGAAAAGGGAGAAAAGAGGATTTAAAGATTACGTTCATGCAGGTGCTCCATGCGAAAGCACATGTAGGAAAAAATGTGGTCCAGAAAAACTGCCAATATCGCGGTTTCAGTTTTGTTTTAAGCCACCAAATTTTGACGGTATAAAGAGAAAAGATTATTCTTTCAGATTAGACAAACTTTGAAAATTTGAGTTGGTCAACCCAAATGACACATTTTGGTCTTTTACAGAGAATCATAATCTGCGACTTCTTGTTGGTTTGGAGCTGGGCGGTCACAATTGTGATTGTACGTGCATTGTTTATATTCAAACAATTTTCATTGATGAAAAATTGTCCATATTCCACCTCAACACCATTCACAGAAAGATAGATATCAGTCAAAATCTTTACTTGAATGGAGTCATCCCTTTGCCATTAACAAAAACAAACTCAACCCCCCCCCCCAACATATATATATATAAATTCATCATTGTGAGAAAAAAGCATTTTACTTTTACCCTGTGTGACATAAATTATTCATCATTCTGCAGGTACACACTGGGGGATTATGAGGGTCGTGGGCAGATTCTCCTGATAGCCTGTAGCTCTGCATAATTCAGAATGCAACTTACACAAACCAATCAGCCATGAATTGACTCACTGAATTTTGTTCAGCAGCATACATAGGATTTTTCAATCGTGGTGGGGGGTGGGTTTAACTGTGAAAAATAGCAAATGACTAAAGGGTCAATCCACGTCAAATCAACCAATTTTCAGACAATTTGTCACCCGACCCCCTTCGATTTTCTTTAAACTCGCATCAAATGTTCCCCTAAGTGTCTGACGGAAAATTCTGAATTTTTTTGCCCCAAGGTCAAACGGTTGCTAAGATACAGCTTCCCTTAGCAACCAATGCGCAGTCAAGCAACCTAGTTTAATTAAAATTTGCTATTTTTGATTGGTTGCTGCAGCCAAGTTTGATGAGCTACAGTACTCATTTTCTGTAAATGTGAAGAACTTTATGGTCTTAACATGCTCAGTATATTGTGCCGCGGATATGACTACCCGTTATCGTGTGCGAGGTCACCGAAGTTGGTGTTAAACATCCAAGTCAATGTTTTTGGTTGTATGTTTGGAGGCTCATAACTTCAAAATTCAAATAGCTTAGAACTCAATATTATGCATATTTATAGACTATCCCTTGCTCAAGAGACCTACCAAAAATTGGCCCAAAAGTCTGTGTCGTTTTCTTGTAGGGCGCCCTCAAAGTTGGAATTTTTTTAAAAGTTGCCAAGTTCAAGGTCACAGATCACCCTTCGTCCCATCGAGGAGCGACACCATTTTCTCTGTATTGATAGACATTTACCTGTATTTTCACAGGTCACCGAAAATATTTTGTGTTTTAAATGTTCAATAGCTAATTTACGCATTCGAAAATGGTCGTAAACACCCCCAAAATAATGTAAAATGACACATAAGGCTTTTAAACAACATTCAAATTGTGATAACTCTAAGATAAAGAGCCAAAACACAATGGTATTTTCTGTGATGATAGTCTTTAATTAGTACTAAAAGGATTTGCATCACAAATAGTGTTACTTATTGGCAATTACCTTCAAAATGCCACTGAAAATCACCAAAAAACAATGAATTGGGTCAATTTTCCATAATTACACGGTGTTACAATGTGCTTACATTGACTTTCAGTTGTGTGTTATTTCAATACTAATGGTGACTTTGAGCTGATAAATGCAAATCATGTTCCATTTTTACTTTATTTTAAGCTACAAATAATATTTATGGCGTGAATTTCCATTATCACTTGACCTTGACACTTTTCTAAAAATAGCTGAAAATGCCTGAAAATTAGCATCTTCGTAAATCACAACACCCATGAGCTTTACAACACATTTCATAATTGATTTTCTCACAGACTGAATGCATAATCATGTTGATATTTGCAAGATTTGTAGCCTGTATTGAGTACTTTCAGGATTTAGCATTAATCAAATTGTCTTCCATTACAATGACCTTGAAAATATAGCTAAAAATGCCCCTGAAATCAATGATCCATCAATTTTCCATAAGTATACAGTGTTAATAATGAATTTCAATTGTGTGTCATTTCAATACTAACAGTGACTTTGAGCTAATGAATGCAGATCATGTTCCATTTTGTTTCTTTTAAGCTCCAAATAATATTTAAAATGATATCCATATCATTTGACCTTGACATTATTCTAAAAATAGCTGAAAATGCCTGAAAATTAGCATATTCACATCTGCGGTGAGCTTTACAACACATTTCAAAATAGATTTTCTCACAGACCAAACGCATGATCGTGCTGATATTTGGGCAAGTCCAAGATAATGTAACCTCAGATGTCAAAATTTCATCTTAATCTAATAAAGAAATATTTAATACCATTGTGAAGCTCAAGAGTTAAAGTTTTTAATTCTGTAGAATTCAATGTCATATTATGCAAATTTATACAAATTCCAAGGGGTTAATTTGCATTAATGTAAAACTCAGCGTTACGTATGGGACAATTAAAAAAAAATCCTATTAAATCATGGAGAGACATCTAATATTTAATTTATATATGGACATGAACCCTTTATCATCTTGTTCAATTGTGCATAGAAAGTTGGGCATTAATCAATTAATTATGCAAATTAGGTGCCGTCCAAGCATGAGATGTCCCATACGTAACAAATTTAGGATGAGTTTTTAAGTTTTTTCGTAGAATTGAAGACTTATTGCAATGAAACTTTGGGATGTTCTAATTTATTCATTTTGAATGTAAAATGCCCTATTAAGCTTTGAAAATTTAATTAGACCTTTATTTTATAAGACAATGAAAAAAATGTTACGTATGGGACATTGTGTTACGTATGGGACATTTAAACACAAAGTGAATGGAGAAACCAAAAACTTCATAAACTGACTCTATCTCAAATTTTATTAGATTTAGTGGTTTGTTTTGATATGGGTCATGAAGAAACAATAGGGATCATCAATTCTACCCTAAATTTTGCTGTTCAACACCGCCCTCTACGAGGATCAGCAACCATACATGAAATGCTACATGTGGGACTACAGTTTGGGACTACTGATTTAAGTGTTATGTCAAATTTTTGTCCCCTCTTTGCACAAATTTAAGGAAAATTCAATTTTTGTGATATTTATAGATGATGTTTATCTGTACTACCATCTCATGATATTAGAAACCTCAAAAACAACTTTGGATCAAAACAGAGAGGTTTGAATGACAACTTTTCCCTGAAAGTATACCATCCATAGCTGTGAAACGGGCTATACGACCCCATATTGGTGAAGATACTCAATTTTCTTACCTGATAACCTG
>JZLH01S0085620.1:47658-58868 GCA_001188425.1 Eucidaris tribuloides | reverse complement strand
GTTGGAATTCTTGCGCGACATCGTCGTGGGTAATGACATCCTGTTACGCATCATCAACCAGGTGCAGCACATTGAACGACCAGACTGGGGCAAACTAGATATGGCCACCCACGTCAACACGTAAGACAAACCAACACACCTGTTAAAGGGAAAGTCCACCCTGATGTCAAGTTGGTTTTAATGAAAGAAAAATGAAAGATTTTAATAAAAGTTTGGTGAAAATCCACCAAAGAATAAAAGAGTTATGAAGTTTCATAGTTTCAATTTTGTGATGTCACATGTGAGCAGCTTTCCCATTGGTCATGTGATATGAATTCCATAAATTGTTGTTTTTTAATGGTTCATGATAATTGAATAATGTTGTTGTTTTTTTAATGATGTACATGAATGAAATAAAATTTCTGATTATATATTGAATGCACATGTAAAGTCATTCTCAATTTTCTGAGAAAATGACACTTTATAGAATATATATTACATGACCAATGGGGGAGCTGCTCGCATGTGATGTCACAAAATTACAACTTCAAAACTTCAAAACTAACCAAACCTTCATCATTTATAGATTTCCCTCATTTTTTGGCTATCATTAAAATCAACTTGACATCAGGGTTCACTTTTAAGGAGGAAAGACCAAAAAATAAAAATAAAATGATGCATACATGATTCTTCCTTCATATTGGTATGCAGAATGCCATAAAATGAGTGAGATAAACTTGCAAAAATAAGTCTTGAATATTGTTCATACATATGGATATGGAGGTTGGAACATTTTTAACATTGTGCGGTATGAATTCCGAGTGAGAATGTATTTGCATACTTTTATATACTAACAAGTAACACCAGAGGGCTTTGTGTAGCGCACATATTATAGATAGTATCATATTCTGATCTTGCATCATCATATATTTTTCGTTTTCTTTTTTTTTTGCTTTCTTTCCATCAGCTTTGCAACCCGTTCCACCATGTGCATCTACAACTACCTGCTGTCCAAGTTTTCCCAGAATGCCCGTGAGGAGAACGAAGCTGTCATGACCATGATGTACCACATCTCGGTCGACCTCCAAAAGACAGAGGTCCTCTTCCAAATTCCAATCCTGTCCACATTCGCCAGCCTTTGGGAGTTGGGTAGAGGGCATATTACCAAGGTATGTGAGGCAGTTAGTTAGCTTGTTAGTTGGTTAGTTAGTTAGTTACTTAGTCATTGATTATCTCATCTCGGTCGACCTCCAAAAGACAGAGGTCCTCTTCCAAATTTCAATCCTGTCCACATTCGCCAGCCTGTGGGAGTTGGGTAGAGGGCATATAACCAAGGTATGTGAGGCAGTTAGTTAGCTAGTTAGTTGGTTAGTTAGTTAGTTACTTAGTCATTGATTATCTCATCTCGGTCGACCTCCAAAAGACAGAGGTCCTGTTCCAAATTCCAATCCTGTCCACATTTGCCAGCCTTTTGTAGTTGGGTAGAAGGCATATAACCAAGGTATGTGAGGCAGTTAGTTAGCTTGTTAGTTGGTTAGTTAGTTACTTAGTCATTGATTATCTCATCTCAGTCGACCTCCAAAAGACAGAGGTCTTGTTTCAAATTCCAATCCTGTCCACATTTGCCAGCCTGTAGGAGTTGGGTAGAGGGCATATTACCAAGGTATGTGAGGCAGTTAGTTTGTTGGTTGGTTAGTTAGTTGGTTAGTTAGTTACTTAGTTAATGATGACCATGATGTATCACATCTCGGTCGACCTCCAAAAGACAGAGGTCCTCTTCCAAATTCCAATCCTGTCCACATTTGCCAACCTCTGGGAGTTGGGTAGAGGGCATATAACCAAGGTATGTGAGGCAGTTAGTTAGTTAGTTAGTTGGTTAGTTAGTTAGTTACTTAGTCATTGATTATCTCATCTCGGTCGACCTCCAAAAGACAGAGGTCCTCTTCCAAATTCCAATCCTGTCCACATTTGCCAGCCTTTGGGAGTTGGGTAGAGGGCATATTACCAAGGTATGTGAGGCAGTTAGTTAGCTTGTTAGTTGGTTAGTTAGTTAGGTACTTAGTTATTGATTATCTCATCTCGGTCGACCTCCAAAAGACAGAGGTCCTGTTCCAAATTCCAATCCTGTCCACATTTGCCAGCCTTTGGTAGTTGGGTAGAGGGCATATAACCAAGATATGTGAGGCAGTTAGTTAGTTAGTTATTTAGTGTACATGTCTCTCCAACCGAATCAGTACTATGGAAGTATCAATCTCTTTTAGTAAGGAAATAACAATTTTCATTGTGTTTTTGTTGTATTTAGTGTTTGTTTCTGTTGTTGTTGCTTTGGTTTGCCTGTTTATATTTTTTTAATATTTTATGAGGTATGCCATTTTTCTGTCCATGTTTACAGCCATCCTTTGAACTGATCGACTACATCGTTCGAGAGTTTGCCATGCTGGGTATAACGGACAAAGAGAGGTGTTTGGAGGTGGTTACTATGATTGATTCCTGTACCACACGCAAAAGGTATGTGATCAGTCATGCCACTTTTTCGGAAACTTCCAGATTTTTCCATTACGATGAAACTTTCTGAAAATTTCTGGAAAATGTGCACAAAAAAATCATTTGTTGTAGTAATATTGTGTATGTATATTGCATGTAAAAACGTATCACCATTAGTTAAATAAAATAAAGTTCATTTGTGTACGGTTATAGAAGGTGTTGTAACAAAATTTGTGTGTTTGCTTGGGAAATAAACCCATGAATCAATTACCTTTACTATACTTTGTTTGTTCAAGAAGCATATATGTAAAGCTGATTACATTATGACTAATGTACCCCAGTACTCGATTAAACAAAAATATACCTCAAAACATTACTCCTATCATTACTCATTATGACCAGTGTAAACATGGGTTTACCAAATTATACTTTTGTTTTCAGGAAACACAAGATTGGTCGCCACTCAGACCCACTGGCAAAGAACAAGGTAAGCCTCCTGGCAAGGTGATGTGCTGTTTTCACTTATCGAACTCAGGAATACAAGATTTTAATCCTCTAAACATATTACAGAAATGTTGATGCTTCTTGGAGTTTGTTGTTTGTTTGTTTTTTTAACATTTCTGCCCTGTACGGACAACGGGCAGTATCTTTTTTTTTTCAACGTCAACATAATTTTAATATCGACTGTTTTCAAACCTTCTGTGAACAATTAATTGTTTGGCTCTTGACGTTGGATAAACACTGCGAACAGATGGTATTCTCAAAATGTCACTATGGTACAGGGGAGAGTAGCTGAAAACATCAAAACACTTCATTTTTTAGTAATCCTTTACATAAAGTCCCACTGCTAACAAAGTACTAACACAGAAATTAATATGTGGGACAATGGTAATTGTTGATATTGCAACTGAGGGGTATGCAGGTGGAAACTTCTGTTCAAACTGCCAATCCTACAAGTATTTATCACATTTCAAGTGAATTAATCCCAGAATATTATGCAAATGTAATATACTTTCTCCTGGAAACCAATGAAATGTGGAATTTTGATGAAAGATTTTCCGTCATCAATCAGTACTCTAGATTGTCTTTAACCAGTTGAATATCATGATCTCATGCTAGTCTATCCTCATTTTTCCCCCCAGAAAATGCAAGAAGTGGATCTGTCTGGCAATGCAGAAGGACTCTACGTCCTGCCAGACGAGAGCGGGGAGGAGAGCGACCAGACCGACACTGAAAGCGAAAATGACACGAAGTGGCTGAAACCAGTCCAAACAATAGAAGATTGCCTGTTGGCGCTGAAAAGGAAAGGTAAGTGAGAGGGATGGTGGAGTGTTGGGAATATCAAGATAGCAATCTGTGATCCTAATCTCGGAGCATCTGTTCTCAGAATTTTCACTCAAGATCAGATCGAGTTTGACAATGTTTTTTTTTTAAATTATATTTTTCATGGTATTCAAATACGAACAACAGCCAACCAAATCACCATGGATCGAATGGCCAATCAAATGGTTTATATCAACTCAACAAAACTATCACTAACAATGGGGAAATAAGATGTTCAATATATGAATTGCCGTATTCCAAAAGAAACCTATGTATATGGCTCGTAAAAGACTTTAACCCTGTACAAGAAATTGTACAAACAATATTCATTTTGTCTGGGAGACTGTTCCAGACCTCAGAGGCTGTGTGGATGAAGCTTCTATATTTATATCTGATGAGTTTTTGCAGCAGGAATCAAAACAGCTTAATCAGGATTGTTGTTATGTAAACTATTCAATCAAGCTTTTAACATCGTTCACTAATTGCCGTAGGGTGAAAATATGACTCCTTGAAGCAGACATATCTAACTCCATGTAATGGTATGAAAAGTGGAATTCAATTCATTGCATTCCAAAATGCCCTCTCGTGACTTCGCTGTGGCAGTCCAACAAGAAGGGTTGTTACTGAAATGTAAAATGTAATATTAAATGAAATATGTTTCCTATATTTGTTTCAACTTGTTTTGCACCTCTACAGGATTTCAGACAGAAGTTTTGGAGCTTCAGGAACTGTTACTGGAAATCTGCTACTTCAAATCGAGTAAGTGTCGTCACAGTCCAGCAGTGGCGGCGATTCATTAAGTAATCTTTTGTCCAGAGGGGGACAGTTGTTGTCTGTGGACAATGGCCATCCCCCCTCTGGACAAAAGAATTTTTAATAGATCACCACCACTGCAGTCCAGAGATGTCACATTTCTGGAATTTCCGTATTTTTCCACAAGATGGAAATTTACAGAGTTACAGATTTTTTCAAACTGATGAAAAGTTCTTAAGTGTAAACTTTAGAATGTTGATATTTTGTTGTGTAGGCATTGTAACAAAACTTGGGTGCTTGTCCTGGAGCAACTAGCTTAGATATACTTTCGTTTATTTTAGAAGCATCTGTATAGCTGATCACAATATGACTTCAGTACCCAATACTCAATTATACACAGGAATAATGCCTGTAGAAATAGGTGAAAATATCGTCTTGGGTTTGCACCAGAAGCCACAATTTCACATTGAAAGACAAAAAAGCTCCACACCCTTCCCCCTTAATTGCTCCGCTTTTTCGCACATGGATTTCAAGAAATTTGGAATGTTCCCTGTGGCATTTCTGGTGACACCAGTGACATGCGAATCACTCAACTGTGTACCACATACTACATAGGTCGTACTGAACACTGGAATGAAACTGCGTGAAACCACTTCAGCTTTGAAGACTAAGAACAAGATATTTTAGGATGGGGTCATTCTGAAGAATGCATGTTATATTGAAATCAAATTGTCTCCAGTGGGTTAACCAACAGCATGTAATGTATTTTATTTTTGATCAGTAAGCAAATGTTAAATGTTAAGGTTAAAAAATTACCTAACTCTGGGTTGAAATAACCCAATTTTTATCCTTGTAATATAACAAATGGGAGAGGTTTGGTAAAATTGAAGCTAACATTTAGTTTCCCATTGTTTCACACAATGTCACATGTTGTATTGCAGCTGTAAAAAATATGGTAATATTTACCAAGAATAGAGTCATTTAGGGTCAAATTGAACCTCCACAATGATATATAGTGCCTTTAATATACAGTCTACTGTACTTGGTGTTAAAGTGAACCCTTTTTTTTACCTGTGGAATATATTGGTTATTAGTCCTACATTAACTGTAGCATCGTTATCTTGATTTCCAAGTGATCAAAAACCATTTTAATCTTTTTTTTTTTTTAAATGATGACTATTCTTTGTTGTATCTGTTCAACAGGCTGTCCCAAAGTACACATCGGTGAGCCGCACATCTGGCATCGTTGTCGTAAGTATCATTATAATCATCGTTCATGCATGTCATCTTTATTTCGCAACCTTTAAAAAAAATGTGCCTAATTGGTTTATAAAAATACATATAACACAAGGACATGAAAATACCCAATGTAACCTAAACAAAAATACAAGCATGAACATAATTATAAACATATTAAGAAAAAAGAGGTTGTTCATTAGAGGTCAATAAGCAAAGTTGTGGGGCATACCTTAAAAGGCCTATAGCTGGCATGTGGATGAGGTAGCTCTTATCCAATGAAATATTGTTTAGTAGGACCCAGTCAGACTTCAAATTTTATCTAGCCAGCCAATATCCACAAACAAAGAATCAAAAGTTAGGAATATTGATCAAGCATTTGATCTATCATATAACAAGAGTATAGCAAATTCTGTCTGAACGAAATTATTTCTGCAAACCTTCGTTAATCAGATAGTTGACACTACAATCCAAAAGTCGTAACGTGGTTTTCATCAAAACGTTTGATGTACTAACAGTTAAAGGCATCTTTTAATAATGTGTCCAGTTTAAAAATCTAAACTATGTGATCCCCATGATACCAGAGTCTCTGATTGGGTGTATAATTAAAGCCCTGAAAACACAGTTCAAAACAATCATTACGTGCTTTTAAAAGTGAAAATCATTGAGCGACTATTTCATATTTTCCCCGTAGACTGACTGTGTTCTAGGATTTTTGTCCACCCAACAATAATTCATGTGTTGATTTTTATCTGTACACAGTTTGCTTATGAGAGCATAACTGTCTAAAGTTTTGTGTTCCAGTGTGTTTTTTGTCCATTCAAACACTGCTATACAATCTGATCATTTTTGAACGGGTGTCCACAATGTTAAAGGTTAATAACATGATTGGGAACACTTAAAAAATGTCTCCGTGACCAAATGAGTTGAAACATATACCAACGATACACCAACTGGAGTGGATCTCCCAGCTGGAAGGATTTCTCTTTAATTTGTTTACCTAAGGAGATTCAAGCATGAACATACAAGTATTTTATTTCTCTCGAGGCCCGCAAGAAATAAATCCCATAGAAAGCTACACAACAGATTTGCCTGCCACTAGGAATATTGACAGTCAGTTATTTTAGTCAACGTTTGACCACGAGAATTTCATAACAGAATCCTTGCATAGTGTACTTGATTCAAGAATAGTTTCAGCCCACGTTGAGGACTACCCCCAATCATGCTATTTATCTTTAAGTAGTGTGTTTAAGGTTAACTGTATGTGGGTGGAGTCACTTGTGTAACCCCCGTTTCCTGTTCTTCCTGTGCTTTCAACAGTTGATGGCAAGTCAGTTCCCATCATGGCCTTCACCGAGAGGGCGGAGCGGGCTCAGGCCGACGCCCACTTCAAGGATCTGCTACAGAAGCTGGGAATCCACACCTCCCAGGACACTGGGCACCTCAACCCCTCCATCCCTGCCTTCTGGACCAGTGACATGTGCTTCAAAACCGCCAAGAAATTGGGTGAAATTAACCAAGGTACTACAACTACTACTACTACTACTACTACTACTACTACTACTACTACTATTACTACTACTACTACTCTTCTAGTACTACTACTACTACTACTACTACTCTTTAATGTAGTAGCTAGTAGTAGTAGTAGGTAGAGTACGTACTACTACTACTAACTACTAGTACTGCTACTGCTACTACTACTACTACTACTACTACTGCTACTACTATACTATCACTACTGCTACTACTACTACTAGTACTATTAGTTTTATTGCTATCATTATTATTATTATTATGGCACAACAAAATTTATGTTGTGGGAATATTGGAGAATGGGAGATACAAAAAGATCCCCCCCCCAAAAAAAAGATAGTAAATAGAGAACAGTATTATTAGTATTATTATTGTTGTCTTTTTCTTGTTGTTGTGAAGTGAAAGCAGTCTAATTAGTTCGCTAGCATGCAATATTATTATTATTTTTTTTTTTTGGCATCCTTTCTCGTAGGAAAACTCAAGTTTGAAATTGGCCACGTTCATGACGAACCAATCGAGCCCAAGTTGCCGGCCGAAAACCCAGGAGAGAATTATGCTGCAGCTTGGAGGATCTCGACCTCAGCACAGAAACTGCTGAGGAGATGTCAAGCAAAAAGTAGGTTGACATTTTACTCTGTAATTCATGCATGTTTCCATCACAATTTACATCAGTAATTAGTTTCATGCCTCCACAGCCTCCTTCATACAGATGCCAGGGGGACTTACAGTCATCCCCCCCCCCTCCGGTTTAATAAAATTTCAAATGTGTATTGCTGATAGTTATCAAAAGCTAGAGGAATTTTGTGTGTATTTGTGCATGCTTTTGTCCATTGCCTGTTGTTCTGTGTGGATGTTTTCATTTACTATTATGAGTCTCACATATCGGTTTGGCCCCCTTTGCAACCCCCCTCCCCCTCCCCCCCCCCCCCCCCGCCCACATTCATCATACAGGGGGGGACTTAGAGAGGCATCTCCTTTGTCTTTAAATAAACTTTGAATGTAGTGCTAAATGTGGATCAGATTGTTTAATGAAACAAGCAAGTTTGCTCCATGTTGATTTTGTAAAGTATACAGTGCATCCCCGCTTATAACTGATCATGATAGAGTCAACTGAAATTCCTGTTACCAACGTAAGTAACAATTCAGGTCCAAAATTTTAATTCTCTATACTTTGTATACTTTAACTCTTCATTGTAAACAAATTTTGATGCAACGAAAGAAATTCCGGTCCGAGGACGTGTGTTAGTAACAGGAGTTGACTGTATTGAATATGTCGCCCTCCCTCCCCCCCCCCCCCCCCGCCCCAAATAATTTCAAATCTGTTTGCTACAAAGTTATCAGAATGATTCAATGAAACAAAGCGAAGTTTTACATTGAGTCTCTTTTTACGAGTCTCGATATTGACATGGCCCCCTTTTGCTCCCTCCCCCCTGTTTTCTGGCTATTGCCTATGATTTGCAATATACAATGAATCATTTTGCAATTCTCCGTATTGCCTAATGTAAAGGCGGTTCGGCAATAGAGGGCACTATTGCTCAGAGAGCTCAGGCGGCAGATTGCACGGTGGTTTGAAGAAGATGTGACAACTTATTCTGCTTTCATAGACAATTGCACAGGGACGTCTGCAAAATTCACTGATTTGCTTGTATAAATAAGTTCAGAGTGCTCAATGAGGTTTGGTTATAATTTCATGTGACCTTTACAGGTAGGCATTCAATCATTCATTGAATATACGCAACAAATTTTTATACAGTCCTTTTATGGGACTTTTTCAAGTTCGTCGAACTGTATAAAAAAAAGTGAATAATGTTATATAAACGACGAATTTATGGGGGCCCGCAGTTCTCTTGGACAAGTGCGCCTCTACTGCTAAAATGGCCGTATTGCGATAGCAAGAGCTTTGTCATTACTTGTTTGCTTTTCCTTTCAGTCGCAACATCCGTACTTTGAGGTACCGTCGGAATGTTGGTGCAATCGTCATCAAGAAGGGCCAACCCTGTATCAAGCCAAGTGAGACCAAAGCCCGGGAAGGGGCGGAGCAACGTACTGCCTGCAAAGTGTGAAATGCGGGAATGCGAGAGACACGGACTTCGTGACGGCAAAGCCTGCATTATGTTGTTGCATGGTTGGTCGAGTATACAATGTATCCACATTTGGATATGCGATAGTTCTGGATGGGAGTGAACTTGTGGACGATAACTCGAGCGGACTGTAAGCGGAACAAGTCCATTTGCCATGGAAATCTATGAACGTTTGAAAGTATTCTGTGGGTTGATAGAAGCTGTCGACTGTGGAATAGCAGTATGAGTGTTTGTATATAAACCCTACTTGCACCATCGCCACACAATTTTTGTATTGGTATGCCTCTGTCTGTAGAGACGATTGACTTCGGTGCGAACAAGTCGGTTGCATGGAACTTCTCGTAAACTTTTAAAGTGTATGTGGCCGTTCGTGGAAGATCGACCTTGTGGCAGAGCTGATGAGGCGTTGTATATAAATACCATATTTTTGCACCATCTGCCACATGTATTTTTTATATATGGTACATGCTATTTATTTTTCTCTTGTTATGAGGAGCTTTCGTGTCTACCAAATGTGAAATTGCATCAGCATCTCGCGCCAAAATATTGACAGAAAACAATGTAACTTCTGCCGATGTTATATAAACTGTTGTAAATGGTGTACCTTCAATTTATTTCAAACTGTTAAAAGTAGGATTAGTATGGTGAGTCTGAAAAGCATGTTTGTTGTGATGCTGCCATTTGTAAACTTAATTATTAACAAAAAAATGGTTGAGGAGCATTGTAGGACATGATCACTGGCAGAAGGTTGGTGGAATGGAGGTCAATATTTATATATATCCCTCTCTATCCTGGCATTATTTTAAAATTGAAGTAATAGATTTTGTTACAATTACTCTTGTATTTTTTAAGATTTTAGTTAGTAACCATCTTTAAATCATGTTTACCGGGGCTAGAGAAATTCACTTATGGGTGAACCTGACCTAAAAGTTTGTCATACATTCTCTCTTTGGGGAATGTATGACAAACCATTTTTTTCTGAAAAAAATCAAAAGTTTGCTCGGGGAGCTACTATTATGTACAGATTGACTCCGCATAACTCGACGTCACACAATTCGTTTATCGCCTATGTCAAATATTTTTTTTACAGTCCCAATTGCCTCTGCCCGCTTTTTTCAATGGGAAGTTTTTCTTGGTAGTACGATTTTAAATCGAATTTGGCCTATCTGACACATATTTTTAAGTCCCAAAAGGAGCAAACGTTGTATAACTCTTAACATACCAGAGGAATTGTACCTCTATGGACTTTATGTGTATTTTGGGGCAGATGCGCTTGAGCAATTTAACATTCGCCTGGTCGAAGTGGCATAAACTTGTCATCTTTGATGCCTTTATTGGGTTGCCTTTTGATCTCTGCCTGTCAGCATGACAGTAAAGATGTCATAATTTCATTCCGTCTCTGCCTTTCTTATTTTTCCTGCTACATTGTACAGTTTTTGACAGCCGTTAATTTCCTATACTGTTTCCTTCATCTCCTACATAGAATTGTATACAAATCAAAACTGTAACTCGAACTATCGTTTAGGTCGACGTGGATTTGTGCTGGTCCCGCAGTGATATCGACTCACGCGAAGTTTACTGTATTATGGAAACCGGTTTGATTCCGTGCGCCCGTCATCCCTGTGTATTTGTCCGAGTTGTTCTGTGTGTGTTGTGTTTGGTGTTGCATGCGAATCCCTTCATGCGTGTGCGTGCGTGCGTGCGTGTCGTGACAATAGGCTATCATTGATGGGGAATAAGATTAAAGTTAGTGTGATGTTAGGCCCATAAAACGATCACGAAAGAAAAACAATTTGGTTACATGGCCCTGTGCCCAAT
>JZLH01S0085620.1:20024-23737 GCA_001188425.1 Eucidaris tribuloides | reverse complement strand
GTTAATCACTTAGCGATAATTCGTGTCATATTCATCTGAAACGTTGATTTTGGTTTGGAAGAATCCAGCTAACAAAAAAACTGCAACTATGTTCTCTGACCACGGGTCTCAGAAAGGACCAATCCGGCGCCGAAGAAGAAAGCGCCTCTATCTAAGCAGTGTTAAGGAGGAATACACCCATACTCCAACTTCAGACCAGGACTTTCAAGATACATGTGGTAATATTATTATTCTTCTCAATTCTAAGGTGGTTTTACCTATTGCAACATTCCTTAAAATTTACTGTTCATGCGACTTTCAATTGGTATAATGATGTGGAGATTAGGCCATCATCCTTATATTAGTAGCCTGTTCCTCTACAACTGTTTATGAAGATAGCAGGCGCTTTTTATCTTTCTCGGCGGCCGTGGTGTCTTCTATTCTGGACACCTTCGAGAGGAACATTATTGACATTTCTCGTTGGAAATCTTCCTCCAAACCATCAAGACCATTAGACGGGAAAGTGTAACCAATATACAGATTCTAGTGTGAATTAACACCTAACCTATATTAGGAGCGAAAAATGTTAATTGTTATTGTTCCAGCGCTCTGTCTCGAGGTAGTGCGCCGGCATTAATTCGCCTGCGCTACGGGAAGAGGAAAGATAAGAAGGAAAAAGAATATTCATATTGATTTCTTTCAAATTAATTTGTTAGATTTTCCAATTAATATACTTTATCTTAGAGAACATCATTATAGATAAGACCCTTTCAACTAAAATGCCATGCGGTTATGTTGCAATACATATGAGTTTAGGGGAGGGTTACGTGCAAAATTACATTAGGCGGAGTGGAGATATCGGGATTCGAACCGAGCCTCCTTCGCATGCGTAAGCGAGCGGCTTACCACTGAGACTAATTCCCCTTCTAGTAGATACTAGCATCTGTACGGTAATGCTATATTCAAAACTAAAACCACTTTGGTAATGTGTGCAAATGGAACAGTTCTTCATAATGCATGTAATTTTGTGCATACCCTTCTTATGACAAAGGTTGCTCTTGACAATCCTGATACTTGCCGGAGCTTGCTAGATGCTTGCGGACATAGCAACAACATAACATATGCAAACTGTATCGTTCGTATTATCTAAAATTTATTAATTGGAACAGGGCTAACAGAATAGGCTCGCTCATATGCTTAGGCTAAGTAGAGAATTATATCCATTTTATTTGAATATATATGTATACCCTTTCTGAACAAGGCTTGCTCTTTTGACAGCCTGATAGCTAAATAAATAAAGAAAAATTGCTGCTTGCAGTTGCTCATTTGAAAATGACTTTGATTAAAAACAGATAAAAAGTAGTAGTGATTTTGTAGGGTACAGAGAAAAATATCCACTAAGCGGGCCGAAGCAGATTTCTCATGGCTCACACAAATCTTCAACAATAAAAGATGTTTCCGAAATGTTTGATGATCCTAGTGATAACTTGCTTCCGAGCTTGTCGAACACCGATAACATAAACTATTTCGAAGTTAAAGTGTATTTATTAGAGATGAATGACGTTGATGACCGGGAGGTCCTTCGAGCTCATAAAGTATTTCAAACGAATTCATGAATGAGGAAAGATGTCTCAGAACTTCATTGCTTATACCTTTTCATTATGGCCATTTTCAACATAAGTTGGACATCGCGGTGTGAAATTAAGCTTGCAAGAAAATCAATAGGCTTCATATTTTTTGAACTAGATATCTTAGATGATAGTTTTCCGAGGAATTACACAAAATATATCTTATTATATGTTTCTAACTTAGTGATTTAGTACAACGGTAATTAATGTTTGTGCGAGTATTTTTTCAATTTTGTGTGTCAGCTCCAGGAATGTCAATGGGGGGGGGCGGGCATTTACCACAGGAGAGGTGAATGATTGAATTGTGACTACATATTGATAGGAAATCGTATTTCCAATATTTTTCAACTCAGACCCAAAAAAAAAATAAAAGATCAATAATTTTTATTGGAGGGCGAGTGCCGCCCCCCCCCTTGCCACCCAGGCATGCGATCGACGCCCCTGCACTCACTCTGTTTACATCAAGATATAGTCTTAGTCAAATGCAGTTATACAGAAAGCTGCCCCAAAGGTCGATCCTCCTTTGATTTACCCTTGAAGTCAGGGGTTTGCAGCTTGGTGGTTAACCCGCCAAAACCACAAAATTTGGCGTTTTTCACTTCGTCTGACTTGGCAAAAAAATTGATATTGCCCGGGCCAAACGCGCTTTTGGGTGGTTTACAAAGGTTATACCTGAAAAAAAAATTCGTCTATTTTCAGTGAAATAGGAACACGATTTATCTCGTGTCTTTGAAATCAATTGCTAATCAGCGCTTTTAGCGGCAAAAACTCCTTCCAAGCCGCCGGCGTGGCAAAGTAGCGGCGCGCTCCACCTATTCACGCTGCATCTGGCGCGCGTAAACCGGCGGCAGGTTTTCAAAGGTGTTATAAATTGATTTAACGTCATTTTAACCATAGTGTTACCCATAAAATGGACTGACATGCAAATTTGACGGGTTCTCACGATTTGGCGGCGTTGAGAGAATTCAGAAAACGGTAAACCTTGCTGAAAGTTGCAACTTCAAAAGGACGCATGCATTGACCGCCACGGAAACTCGCGTGTCAAAGGCCACATTAACTCGGCGGGGCAAAGGTTGTGAGGCGATAATTTGACACCGACTGGAAGGTTGTTTTTAGGGTTGGTTGTTTATCAACAAACGTCACATTTGGCATTCACTATAGCCTACATTTTCCCGGCCATTGAACCCACAACAACTTTTTAACCTTGTCGTCTGGCAGCTGAGTGACGACTATCGGAGATAGTGAAAATGTTCTCTCTTAAAGCGCAGGTACAAATTTGATAAACTGGTAAAGAATAAATGAACATTCTTTGCAATTATGTTTTTAAATTACATCTACATGATCTAACGATGCCCTAAAATTGCTTGCTCGTGAACTCTCTCATTTTTTGAAAAATTACCCAAATGTAAATTCGGGGACGTGGGGGGGGGTGGCTCACATTTCCATGGGTTGTAACTGTACATACTACTACAGTGTTCTTCTTTAATTTCAATAAATCATAAATGTCTGTGGCGGTTGACAATAGAATATAGTACTTCGTGAAGATTCCAGAAAATGTCTTTGATCGACCGAACCTATATTTGTGCCTTTAAGAAGTGGATTGTTGTTGTCGTCGTCGTCAATCATATCATATCATTATCATCATCATCATCATCACATCATCATTTCATCTCAAGCATATTAGGTTTCTTTTTTGTTGTGATTGGATAATAGTTTTATTGTAGAAGAACCCGCATCCATAGAAGTAGACCCCTGGGATGATTGCATTTTGCCCGAATAACACGTTGTTTTTGTTTTTGTTTTTTCTCCTTTTTAGACCTTGCGAAACAATTTCGTGGAACCCACACACGATCACAACACGAACACAAACACACAGAACAGACACACACACACACACACACACACACACACACACCACACCACACACACACACACACACACACACACACACACACACACACACACACACACACACACACACAAACAACACACACACACACATACATGTGCACATACAACACACACACAACACACACCAACACCCACACACACATACACACACACACACACATATATACAAACACATACACACACATATTCACACAC
>JZLH01S0085620.1:10024-15024 GCA_001188425.1 Eucidaris tribuloides | reverse complement strand
ATATCGGGGCAGAAATTGCTCTGTACCTATTTCCGCAAAGTTGCACCTTGTACGCACTTTTATATTTTAGTGTGTAGGAAACATAGAATCCACACGAATGACACAAATGCAAGGGCGACACCAGGATAAAATCTCAGGGAGTTCGAAAACTCGGGGGAGGGTGTGGTGAAAATGTAACAAAAAAACCAACAAACAAAAAACCAACAGCTAATTTTCCATAAATTACACATCGAAAAAACCCTGATTTTCTATATTTTGAAAAATTCATTTGCAGCCGCCCCCTGTGCCCCCTATGACGTAGCCCCTGCATCAAAGCTCTCCGCCCATGCACCCTCATAGGCAAACTCGTTCGAAGAATCATACTACTTTCTTTCTGTCTCACATGTGACTTATATGCAACTTTTTTAAAGTCCTGTTTTGTTAGTGTTTTTAATAGACTTGACTTGTGTATGCCTGCCTACATCACTGCGTGGAGGCATCACTGCTAAAAATATCGGAAAGAGTACGTATAAATCCAATTCGTGTCATCAGACGAGTGAGCGGTAACACTTCAACGCACTTCCAGTATCATCAGACCATGGCGCCTCCATGATCAGAGGCCCAAGGAATTTCGTCCTTCCATCTAGAAAGATGAATACACGTATGCACCAGCGTTTAATAGCCCTTTCAGAAATCTCTTCGTTTCACCCACTGAACTAAAAATAACCTAGTTCAGTGGTTTTTAACCTTAAAGACACTATATAACACTATGGAAGACTCGTTTAAAAAATTCTTGAACTTTATTTTGGACAGTTATGCTGTCACTAGAACAACATGTGCTGATTCAAATTGGCACATTAATTTTCTATCAGGCGATAGGAAATTCTGCAAAATAGCAGTCTATGGGGCAAAGCTGGAATGATCTATCAATGATTTTTACTTTTTTAAGCACTTAATGATCGTTTTAAACTGCCATTTTTTCAGGGCTTCATTTTTAGACCATGTCAGAGACACTGGTAGCATGGGGAATCATGCAGCTCAGATTTTTTAAACTGGAAACATTGTTATACAATGCATTTAATACATTTCTTTTTTCACCGTGTGTGTACCCTCCCTACTCAAAAGTATTGCAACATACAATATAACGCATGCATTTTGAGTTGGTGGGGTCTTTCTATAAGGATGTCCTAATGAAGTTTATTATTGGAAAATAACAAATAATTTGAAAAGAACTCAATGAATATAATTTTTCCTTTCTTCTCCAAGGCGGACAGATTATCAAATGCAGGCGCACCCACGACAGAGGGGTTGAAACATAAAAAATTAACATTTTCGCCTCCCTATTGGGGTGGGGTTTTAATTCACATTAGCATCGTAATTCGATTTCATTTTTACTGTCAAACGGTTTTGATGGTTTGGAAATACGTCCTACAAACAAAAAATGACAGTATGTTCCTTTGAAGCTGTCTCAGAAAGAAGACACCACGCCCTGAAGAAGAAAGCACCTCTTATCTTCATAAGACAGTGGTAAGGAGGATACGCCTCATATTTTAGAAAAAGACCTGGGCAAGTTATAATTTCTTATTCTTTCAGAATTCTAAAGGCGGTTTACTATTGTAAACATCCTAAAATTTACTGTCATGCGACTTTTCAGTACATTGGATACAATGATGTGGAGAGAAGACCATCATCTTGAATTAGTAGCCTTATTCTCCTATATCACTGTCTTATGAAGATAGGAGGCGCTCTCTTCTTCGTAGCGTGGTGTCTTCTTTCTGAGACAGTTCCAAAGGAGCATATTAACATCTTTGTAGGAAGTCTTTCTAAGCCATCAAAACCGTTTGACGGCAAATATGATATCGAATTACGACGATAGTGTGAATTAACACCCCACCCCTGTAGGGAGGCGAAAAATGTTGAATTTTTATGTTCCAGCCCCTCTCTCGTGGGTGCGCCTGCATTTGATAACCTCTCCGCCATTAAGAAGAAAGGAGGAATTATATTCATTGATTTCTTTTCAAATAATTTGTTATTTTCCAATAATAAACTGCAATTGGACATCATTACAGAAGACCCCTTCAACTCAAAATGCATGCGTTATAGTGTATGTTGCAATACTGTTGAGTAGGGAGGGTATGTGTGTGTGTGTGTGTGTGTGTGTGTGTGTGTGTGTGTGTGTGTGTGTGTGTGTGTGTGTGTGTGTGTGTGTGTGTGTGTGTGTGTGTGTGTGTGTGTGTGTGTGTGTGTGTGTGTGTGTGTGTGTGTGTGTGTGTGTGTGTGTGTGTGTGTGTGTGTGTGTGTGTGTGTGTGTGTGTGTGTGTGTGTGTGTGTGTGTGTGTGTGTGTGTGTGTGTGTGTGTGTGTGTGTGTGTGTGTGTGTGTGTGTGTGTGTGTGTGTGGGGGGGGGAGGGGTGTCAAAATTGGAAATAGTTATGATGACACCCGCAGAAACTAATAGAGTTTAGTTTGCGGCCCCCGGCCCGATGTACATCATAACTATTTTCCACATATATATAGAATACCCCCCCCACACACACGGCACACACACAACACACCCACACGACGACACACACACACAACACCACTCACAACACAACACCACACCACACCACACCACCACCACACCCCAGCACACATCACACAGCAAACAACCACACCCCACACACCTCACACATACACACAGAACCGAACAACCAACCAACCTACAGCATCACACCACACGAACAACCACACACACACCCGCCTACACAAACACCAGCCACACACACACACTACACACACCAACGCACACGCACACCCGCACACAGTAATACACACCACACCATTACATACACACACACGACACACAACACACCACACGCGGCGACACACCACATACCATTACAACCACATTACAACCGAACCACAGCACACACACACACACACCACCACACACCACACACACACAGAACAGCACAAGCACAACCACCACACAGCACACACACATAACCCTCACCTACTCAACAGTATTGACAACAATTCATCACTACTAACGCATGCATTTTGAGTTGAAGGGTCTTTGTTAATGACTGTCCAGACTTGCAGTTTATTAGTGGGGTGGAGAATATCACAAAATTATTTTGAAAGAGAAATCAGATGAATTATATTTCCTCCTTTTCTTCTTAATGGCCGGAGAGGTTCAAATGCAGGCGCGCAACCAACGTCCAGACAGAAGGGGGGGCTTTGAGAACATCAAACATTCAACAGTTTTTCGCTGCCACTACAGGCGGTGGGCGTGCTTAATTCACACTATCGTCGTAATTCGGATATCTATTTTGCCGGTCAACGTTTGAATCGGTTAGCAAAGACCTTCTAAAACGTGTTTATTATTGTCTTTGCGAACTGTCTCAGAAAGAAGACACCCGTACGAAGAATCGAGAGCCGCTCTTCTTTCATAAGACAGGTCGGATATAGGAGAAGAATAAGGCTACTCTTCAAGATTTGATTGGTATTTCTCCACTATTGTACTTCCAATTGATACTGAATAAGTCGGCATAGACAAGCTAAATTTTAGCGATGGTTCCGCTACAATAGTAAACCGCTTGAGGAATTCTGATAAGGATAAGAGAATCTAATAACTTGCAGGTTTTTTTAAAATATTTGTAGGCCCCAGTACTCCTCTTACCACTGTTTTTATGAAGATTAAGAGGTGCATTTCTTTTAGGGGCGTTGGGATGTCTTCTTCATTTCTGGAGGACAGCTTCATAAAGGAACCATACTGTCATTTTCTTGTGTGTGCCAGGAGACGTATTTCCAACATCAAACGGCTTTGACTAGTAAAATGAAATCGAATTACGATGCTAATGTGGAATTAAGAGAACAGAAAAAAAATAGAAAAAATTACCCACCCCAATAGCGGAGGGCGAAAATGTTAATTTTTTATGCTTGTCTTTCAACCCCTCTGTCGTGGGACCCGCTACTGCGGCACCTGCATTTGATAAGTTATGTCCGCTATGGATGAAGAAGGCCAACAACTTATAGTTCATTGAGTTCCTTTTGGCAAATTATTTGTTATTTTCCAAATTATTAAACTTCATATAGGACATCTTATAGAGAAGACTTCACCAAACTCCAAATGCATGCGTTATTTGTACTTGTTGGCATTACTTTCCTGAGTAGGGAGGCCGCGCTCACGCTCCGCTCGCACAAAAGCAATGTATTAAATGCATCTCGCCCTCTCATTTAACAATGTTTCCAGTTGTAAAAAATGCTGAGCATGCATGATTCCCCATGCTACAGTGTACTTGACAATGGTCTAACAAAATGAAAGCCCTGAAAAAATGCGTATTTAACGCATACATTAAGGTGCTTAAAAAGTTAAAAAATTATTGATAGCATCGATCTACCCAAGCCTGTTGCCCATAGGATGCTCATTTTGCAGAATTTCTATCGCGCTGATTAGAAAATTAAATGATGCCAATTTGACACATCAGACATTAGTTGTTTTCTAAGTGCACGCATAACTAATGTTCCCCAAAATAAAAGTGTTCACGAATTTCCTCTTATACCGAAGTCTAATCCATGTTGTCTATGTAGTGCTCTTTAACGGACTTAAAAAACACTGAACTAGGTTATTTTTAGGATCTTCAGTGGGTGAAACGAAGGCATTTCTGAAGGGTATTAACGTGTGAGGCTGGTTGCATCACGTGTATCATTTTTAGATGGAAGGGCGAATTCCTGTTGCAGCCTCTGATCCAATGGAGGCGCACATGGTCTGATGAACGTCCGGAAGTGCGCTCTTTTGAGTGTTATACCGCTCCTCGTCTGATGACCACGAAATTGCGAGTTTATACGTACTCTTTATCGGATATTTTTGGCGAGTGATGCCTCACGACAGTGTTATTTGCAGAGAATACACAAGTCAAGTTCATTAAAACACTAACAAAGACAGGACTTTAAAAAAGTTGCACGGTATGAAAGTAATGTGAGACAGAAGCAAGTGGATGATTTCTTTCGAATCGGTTTTGACTTATGATGGGGTGC
>JZLH01S0085600.1:0-13989 GCA_001188425.1 Eucidaris tribuloides | reverse complement strand
TTCATATTCTTAATACTTTCTTCAGTGGTTGAAGTTTTTTTTTGGTCTAAGAAGATTTTTTATTTGTCAAAAAGATTAATAATAAATAAGCCAACTATATAGAACTGGTTACTGTATATGAATAAGGCCTTTATATGTTTCATTTCGTTTTAACGCAACAGAGTGAACCAGTCAGACCCCCCGTCGCTGGTACAAGAATCTCAAGCTGTGGGCCATGTTATGCAGATCTGGAGGAGAGTTTTGGGAACATTCAAGGCGTACAATGCACCGTCCAGCTTCCAGTGGCCTTGAATAAGAGAAAAATAAAAAAATATTGAATGCCTTGGTTGATTTGATATTATGATGCCCACACACGCTGATTCGCCGAAGTACTGAGTTACACTGGTGTGCTCTGCGTCTGTGTGAGCCTCTTGCGTCCAAAAAGGTATTTTCTTACAGTAAAAAAAGACTTCATTCAGTATATACTTCACTGCATATGGAAACTTACAATGATAAGATAATGCTGGAGTTATAAAAAAAATTGAACAAATCAGTAATTTCTTCATTTTCAGAGTACCGGGCTTGTCTATTGATTCGCATCATGATCTACGCATCGCCACTCCCAGCCATCATCATCAACTTTGGATATGTTCCTTGAGGAGCAATCAGTACTTTGAGAGTCATTCAAGGTAAACGATAATCAAGTGTGATAGTGGATAGTGGTAATCAAGAGTTTCGGGTCTGTTTCTTTTGAGTTTATCAGTTATCCAAAAACATTTGTATAAAAAATGGTTCTTAGTTGACAATGTTGTTGTTCTTCAGTAAAGTGCAGTATGCAGCAGTGTTGTTCTTCCAGTTAATGAGTCATTCTGTATCTGTGTGCATGTTGTGGAACTAATTGTTACTTGGAAGTCAAATTCCACAAATGCTGTCCTGTAAATAACGTATATTTTAACAGGCAGTGCAAGTAAGAATATTGCCGAAATGAGGAGCGAGTTACAAATATGTCTCTTCAATCAGTACTTGGAAGAGTTGAATTTCATGGGATTATGGATGTTCACTTTTGTTTCTGTCTGTTGTCATTGGCTGATAATGAATCAAGCTGATGATCAGTTCCTCAACATTCCTTCACCTCATCTCATTCTTCAGGATCTTCATCTCCTTATCCCCCCTCATCTCCAGTTATCTCATTCTTCATTGCTCTCTAACCTCTCTTCATCCTGATATCACCCTAGAACCTTACTGCATCCTCACCCTATTTAGGTCAAATTATAGCCTCATCATCGTCACCCTCATCCTTATTATCGCATCATACTTTTATGTTATCACGTTCATCACCTTATCTCATTCTTTATCACCCTCATCCTGATCATGCATCATCCTGACCACCACCACCACCACCACCACCCCACCACCACCACCACCACCCCCACCACCCCCCCCACCACCCCACACACCCCCCCTCCTTTCTGTGTGCCTCCTCCTCCTCCTCCTCCTCCTCTGCCCCTCCATCGCCTCCCCCCCGACCCCCCCCCCCCACCCTCCCCTCGGTTCGACCGCGTTGTACGTGGTAAACTGGTATCAGTTTGCTCGCGTAGTAAAATGTAGCCATGGGGTAAAGATATTTTACGCGTTCTCATATTACATTGTCATGATTGTTTGTTTAATAATTTCTCAGTTGTCTTGCTCTATCTATCGAGTGTCAAAGTTGATACAATATCAGTAAACTATTCGTTCTACGATTGGGATAATTATTATTCCGGTTCCTAGAAATGTAAAACAGTAAAAGAATTGAAAAAGCAAGATATCCTCTGATTCGTCGCATTATCGAAAAGGCTCTCGGCTTCAAATTTTATTCAAAGTATTTAAATCAAAATTCAACTATGTATACGACAATTATGATTCTGAATTTTGGCAAGAATGAAACATGTATTTCTACAAAGCTATCAGAGACATGTGATTAGTATGACATATAACCTACATTGTACATGTAACCGATTTAACCAAGATCAAACAGATTCCTATAATTTAATATAATGAAAGAGAATGTCACTGATGTTAAACTACTATACATTTCATATCATTCGTAGATTCGGAAAATAATTGATGCATAGGGTGTATGTTTGTCAATGAAATTTACATATAATTCAAAGCGGCGAGCTTCACTGTGATGGGTGTGAATTGACGGACATTTTACAGCATAGAGCAACGTACAGCAACGGCTGTCGTTGAATAGCACATAGATTACTGCAAAGAATATTAATTTAATATTTAGTCGTTTCATCTTGCAACTATAACGATATGTTACCAGCAACCTTTACAAAACAGGCGCATACAGACAAATGGTTAGAGCATACCATCGCGAATGTCAATATGCCAGTGAGTTGGCATCCTCTTTGACTGGGTATTTACCAAAACGCAGGAATGTATATATGTTATATCATAGGCCTACTTCAGCGATAAAGATGACAAAACCTCTCAAAATCAAGCGTGGAATTGATATCAACGACACGATACGCACTTTTCTTGATATATATATCTCATTTTGTCTACATCATTAATATGCATCATGAATAATGATAATAAACATGTCCTGTTAGAAATCGTTTGCCAACAATAATTATTAATTTCACAAAATTTCTAAGATGAAATAAAACTGTACAAGAGATTGTTACAATGAATAAAGAGCGATAAATTATGTAAAATCCAAATTTATATGGTATTTCCTACTCACGAGACCTACTTTTCCAACTCTCTGTTTAAAGTTAACTCTCTCTCCTCGCTCCCACTATAAGTATTAGCCAGATGCATGCAAATATGCTCCTCGAAGTTAGCCCTCTCTAATATTTACGCTGTAGACTCTATCACACGTTCACTCTCGACAATGCGTGTTTAACATGACATGTCTAAAATGTGCACTTTAGTTTAATACACTGATTAAAAAAAACTTTATTGATAAATCTAACGGTTTCTAAGCCGATCATGAATACAACACTGCGCAAATGAAACATTTGTTTATGCTAGCACTCGCGATGATTGACAAAGGTCGTGTGTCGCGGTTCAATCTTGAGGAATTTATTTGGAAGTACATAATAAGCATATTGAGCAATATAGTTGATTATTTTTTTCAATACTTTTATCCAAAATTGCCTCTAAAGCTATTCGAGGTTTAGAACGACGCAGTTCTTGATGGACATGCATGCCGCTTTTCTGAGGCAGCGGCATGCGACCGGATATTTCACATACTGCCTACAAGATCAAACCTAGTTATCGCTTGTCCATTCAAATATTACTTTCTCCTGATTTTTGTAATCGTTCGAAATGGTTTGAGGGTCTAGCCGCCTTACTGTGGGCTCGTCGCTAAACAATAACAATTTTGGCCTTGAGATGAACTGGCCGGAAAGGCGCTGCATTCACGCCTCCTTTCTCAACAAAAGCGGCGAGCCAAAGCAGCCAATATCCAAAAGTGTTCCCGGTTATGCTCTAGCAGTTTTGGACACATGTTGCCGTAGCAAACAATACCAATGAAAAAGTGTCCTTTTGAAAATAATTAAATACATTTTTTCAGTGAATCACTTTGAAAGGATGATGCAGGACATATTGGGGTCAATATACTTGTTATCTGACATGTCGTTATGATTAGAATATGGTATATGTGATATTGCAGCTGAATTTAGTAGGAATTATAGAGGAGGAAATGAAAAACAAATTCAAAAGCAAATGTGCCAAATTTTAAAGCTCAAACGCATAAAAAATGAAGTTACAGTAAAAATAAATTTATAGACTTTTTGCCCGAAGCGTGTTTGTATCATTATACTGTAAAATATAAGCAGCTTCTAACATAAAATTCGCAAAATATCGACAGATGTGTCACAGAAGAGGAGAGAAACTTTAATTTCTGTGGTAATATTTGAATGGGATATGATTTATGTATAGAAGTTGAAATATCTATTTTGTGTATACAACAGAAAAACTTCATTAAAAAATGTCTAAAGTTTAAGGTAAAATTATTTATATTATAGCACCCTCCTCCACCCTCCATACGATTTAACAACAACAACAGACAAACAACAAAATGATAAAATCTCTGTGCTAAATTGAATATGAGTGATATAGCATTACTTTGCCGATATGTCTTTTCGTCTCTCTTTCGTCTTTTCGTTACATGTATAACAACGAGAAAAAAAAACACCTGACCTTCCGAATACTTTTCACAATAGTGATTTTTATACTCGAATTTTCCAACGCCCTCCTGTAAATGACAATGTATATGCCTACCTGTATAGGCCGTTGATACCAGAGGACACTGAAAATCCAGAACTTGGAACATTTGAGTTGATAATAAAACAAATAGCAGCAATAAAACATATGTTTAATTTGTTGATTTATTAAGGAACCAAATACCAGACTGTATTGTTTTCGGCAAGAGTTATACAGCTCGATGTACAAGAGAGTGCAATGTACCCACATGTGTGTTTGTACATATGAGAAATGAAGGCGGCAAATTATAATTCATTGCGTGTACACAATCATGTAGGGGTTGCCTTAGGCGAAATGTGTGATATTAATGCTTGAAATAAATTATAAAAATACGTCAAATTATGATAATGATACACATTATCTCCCCTTCCCGTTTACTGAACATAATTCTGACATTTCTAAAACATATAGCAGGTCAATGTACACATGATCAATATGGATATACAGAGTAGTATTATCAAGGGTGCAATTTTGTATCAACTTTGTGTGTGCGTGTATATGCACTCGTATACAAACTGACTATGAGCATTCAGATGAGGTGGTGATAATCTGAGGCGTATGTATATAGGCAAAATTCTGTGGTAGATTTTTTTTTCGGGGGGGGGGGCGAGCTGACTTTTTATACATGATCACAAAAAATAAATATACATGCTTATTTGAAACCAAACTTATCTGGCATCTTATTGGGGAATGTTTGAATATATTGAAATGTAAACGGCCGGAAAAAAGGGTAACTCCCCAAGTCCCACTGGTACGTACCGAAAATAATGTTGATTGCAATATAATTATTTTTAAGTATTTACATTTTTATTAAACACTTATTCTTGTGTGTTTGCCTTGTACACTATACATAAGAATTCAATTTCAAATGTAATTGTCTGCTCTATTGAAAAAAAAACACTGAATTGAATTGTTAGCTTACATGCTTAATTTGGGGGTTTCAAAAAGGTCTAGATATTTTTGTATAATAATCACAAATATATGTGGTAAAGAGTATTGTAAAGTGGAACACTGAAACAAAAAAGTAAATACATATATCAAACCTCTTATGATGTAGTAAAATAAATGTAAAATCGTTTCCACAAAACAGTATACGCTTAAAGTTTGTCCAATAATAACACCTTTGCAGTCATAATCATAATACAAGAACATAAATTATCGTGTACACAGTACACGTACACATGCGCAAGCATCACTCTATAAACCGTGTATCCAACCTGTGAATATTTATTATGTTCCGGTCTTTTAACCAAGCCGAACATCTCATATTGACTGCTATTATTGTTTGAATGACATTGGCCGCGTTAAACAAAGCCAGATATAATCTAATATTATTCAATAATTATTCTCTTGTGCAATCGATGACACATTTGTAGTTATTTCTGCGCACTGCAGTGTAAAGTTGATTGGGAATGTAAGGATATCTACATCCATTTGAAACTAAATTACGTATATTGTGTTGTTTTTTCATATATTCCTTGATATATTTAGATGGCGGATGTAAATAAAATTAGATGTTTGTAATTGTTTTTAGTGATGTGAAACTTTATGCATGTTTATAATACATCATGTCATTCATTGTTTTTGTATACACCACATAGAGAATGTAAATAGTGAATATGCGCTGTTAAACTCAATACTATTATTACTAGTATGATTATATATATTTCCCAATGGAATGTTATTTGGTGTAATGAAGTAAGTTTTCTCACTTGATTCGATATCAGTAATATTACGCAGCTCCTGCATGGGTAAAAAAATCAGAGCAGTGAGGTTAAGCTGGTGACAACAAAGTTTTGAACTAAGAAAAATTTCGCTGTCGTTGACAGCACTCGGGGATGAATTCGAAAAATCAGTTCAATTATATTTTCCGTCAAATAAAGAATCTCCTTTATTATAATTGTAATTATTTTTATTTTTATTATATCGGCAAAAAATAAACATCTGTGATTTGAGGAATAATAATAATATGATTGTAATATTTTCAAACTAAAGAACTGTTGGAATAATTTTTTTCAAAGAAATCAATGCTATTTGCAACCATTTCAGAAAAAAAATATTTTGAAATAAGTGTGTTGGTCAATTGAAATAAATTTCCCCGTAAATTAATGTCATCGTGATGCAAGTCATGTATTTCCAGTGCCACCAAATTGGCAACTTTAAGGAGTGTGTAATGAAAATTACGTTGTTGACGATGACGCAACGCGAAAATGATGATGATGATGATGATGATGATGATGATGATGATGATGATGATGATGATGATGATGATAATAATGATAATAATAATAATAATGATAATAATGATAATAATGATAATAATGATAATAATGATGATAATGATGATAATGATAATAATAATAATAATAATAAATTAATGTCATCGTGATGCAAGTCATGTATTTCCAGTGCCACCAAATTGGCAACTTTAAGGAGTGTGTAATGAAAATTACGTTGTTGACGATGACGCAACGACGAAAATGATGATGATAATGATGATGACGACGACGATGGCCATTCTAGAAGGCATTTCAAACAGCAAAGATGTAAATTTGGCAGAAATGTTCTTTTAATTTGATCATATAATGTACTGAAATATAATAAAATTTTACAAAGCAATAATTTAAGTGGGGTGCTATAAGTATTATCATATTAAGGATTGGAATTACCATATTTTTTATCGTAACTTTGTAGAATAATATTTTCAAATTTACTTGGGTTCTATGCCAATAATATAAATTCATACGAAAATTCAAACACGTTTATTGCTGCGTTGGAAGTTTCTTCGATATTGTGTCAGGTAACCGGCCCCGCACGCACGGGAAACATTCGGGTTCGGTTGGCGTTAGAGCGGCTTGGTAGACCGGTCATGTAGTCGCTGCATTATGCGGCTAGCGTGGACTCGACCCTAGTTCGGCCCGGCGAATATATACTATCGATTTCTACAAGAACAACATACTTGGAAAAATCCACACGAGATAATGATGCAGCCCTTCTATAATCGATAGACAATGTAAGCTATTCATCCCGGGGGGCTATCTATATAGGATTTGTTGGCGATTGATTCCGGCTCGTAATAAGAAAAAAAAGGTAAACGTTTTTGTCTTGTTGGCGAAGGTACAGGTTACCTGTACTTTTTGCTCCGCACTGTTCAATAGCACCTACGGGTTTTGTCATGAAACCACGACCGGTTTTGCACGGCAATTCGCCCCTTTCATACGCCAACAATAGCGGCTACGCAAAAAAAATCCGCAGGGCGGTTATGGTATACAATCCGGTATTTGAATAAGCAATTGTGCTACGTTTATCCATAACAATTCTTCGCTACACAATAATAAGAAACTGAGCGTTATGCAAACATCGCAGTGCGGGCTTGTTTTTTTTTTTAATACACTGTTTCCCTTTTAAATACAACTACTACACTTCTAACTACCATTGCACGTCAAATGTATCGAGTTGTCGTCACAATATCCAGTCAGTGAATCTCTAATGTTTAGCAGACGATATTTTGCACGGAAGATGAGGGGGATTTTTATCCAGACAAAGATAGCCACTTCAAAGGTTTGCCCGAACACAGAGCGACTTCACATGAACGATGGTAACGACCTTGTTAGCATGGGGCCTTTCTTGAAATAGAGGTCTTCTTCGCATGACAATGGCAAATCGATATAGATTTAAACTTGACAGTAAACGTTTTATTGGATCAGTGACTATTATAGGGGTATAACTTCCAAGTTGGAATTGGTTTTAGCTCTGTAGAACTGACATACAGTGACCAATTAACGGGGATTATGGGTGCTGATTGCCACAACCCGAGTCAGTAATAGAAAGTTCTAAATTAACCTTTTAAAGGTGTAGTTTACCAAGTACTCCTAAGTAGCTCGATCCTTTCAGTTAATCGAGATGTCAATGGCAATGAGGTTTTAGAATTTAACCAAGTCGGTATCAAAGCAACAATGAAGCCTTTAGCTTGTTGTGTAACTGTTGGTTCTATACATACACTATCAATATCCTCCGTGAAGAGATCTACTTTAATTAAGTACTGTCTCATGATAAAAGAAGGGTTTCAATTCATGCCGCTAACTTTGTTGCGGGATGTTAATTTACAAGATTGCGTTATATATTGTCTACTTAATGAGCTAATGAACTATGAGGAAAGTGGCCCAGAGTGGTCTTTGTATATGGGTGCAAATTTAGACTGATCGTTTGGACGTTGTTCAGATTAATGAATACATGAAGGCGATTATATATCAGTCCTCCCCTTTTGAAATATTCAAAGAGCTACTGTACGAAGCTCTACCCTATCACCGAAGTTCCTCTTATTGTGTTATGTTTTCTGTATCTGGATTCTTGTGCGCAGATAAGTTTGGATAGAAGTTCACCTATAGCAATATGATAAAATTTGTGGTGTAAAGGTTATTGGAACTTTATTTTTCTGTAGGTATGTTTTGATAGTGAAATACAGTGTACAGATAGATACAGTAGATAGATAAATAGATATTGATTGAAATAGATACAGTAGATAGATAAATAGATATAGATCGAGATAGATACAAGTACTAGAGATAGATGGATAGATAGATAGATAAACAGATAGATAGATAAACAGATAGATAGATAGATAGATAAATAGATGAATAGATAGATAGATAGATAGATGAATAGGTAGAGAGATAGAGAGATAGATAGATAGATGAATAGATAGATAGATAGATAGATAGATGATAGATAGATAGATAGATAGATAGATAGATAAATGGATGGATATAGAGAGATAAATGGATGGGAGTAATACTAATTACGATGATGATATTATTAACAATAATAATAATTAGTATATATAAATATAAAGATAATGTTTATAGATAGATAAATAAATAAATGAATAAATAAATAAATAAATAAATAAATAAACAAATAAGTAGATAAATAAATTAAAATAAATAAATAAATGAATAAATAAACAAATAAGTATATACACTCTTAAAATAAAATCGTCAAACGACGTGTTTCCTATCGTCAACAGACCTAAGTGATACTTCACAGAAACGACAGCAAACTGTGATTGGTCATACAATTCACCTGTTTCGTTAAACGACGAAAGAGCGTTTGTAAGATGCAATAGACAGGGTGGATCGATGGCCATCATTCCCCGTAACATTTCAATAACACATCATGCCTTGTCAGACGACCACTTTTTGTAGCCTACGACAAAGAAGCAGTAATCATATGACGAGGGAATTTTTCACAATTTGTCATACTACGATTCAAGTCTTGTATCTTTATTGGTGCGATGAACGTAGAGAAAACGACTCTACTGCCTTACAAGTCAAGATTTGTAAAACCACGGCAAAAACAAACTATAGCTTGTCAAAATTTGAATATGTACGAACACTCTCTTGTCATTTTACAAGACTGTTTTATGACAAACAATAATTGACAAAGTGATTCGTCAGATTCGCAGAATGGTACCGGTAGCAAGCAGGAAATTAAACTGGTTGTCAGTTGACAAACCTGGCTAGTCAAAAAGGCGGGAATGGATGACCCCGACGGTACGCGTCCAAGTTGGGTTGTAAAAAATCCAGATCCGATTTATTTATATACCACATTTACAGTTATGTAACACTCTAATTCGGATCGATCACCGGCGCAGCTAGGCTAGCTCGACGTAATTGTCCATCCCCCATCCTGATCCTGCAGCGCACGCGCACGTACGTCAGCGCAGCGCGCGCTAGCATATACAGTACCTTTCCAGGCCGGCCGTCAGCAATTAGCACGTCATATGCATCATTATTTCGTTCAGACCATGTACAGCTGAGCAAACTCCACCCAGGCCATGACTGAACTAGCAGTGAAGAAAAAGAGGTGAGTAAGTTAGGCCTAAATCTATTGTTCTAACAGTAACAGTTGCTAATACGGATACCTCGATCCTTGCTGCATGCTGCGTCCGGTGCTGCGCGACGTAGATCTACATGCAGCTAGCACACTGTACACGCACATGACTTGTGTTGTACTGTGCATGTGTGTGTATCGCAGTGCAGCAGCGCAGTACTAAGTAAAGTCGGACCATAGCGAGACACAGCGTTGGCGCTTTTAAGATCAGTAACTTACACTACAGCGCTGTGACGTTATAGTTTAGAGCTGTATACAGCCTGTATGTATGAGTGAGTGTACTAGACCTACTACTAGTAGATCTAAGTATTTAACTTGTAAGTAGAATCTGTTGTGTAGTGTAGTGTAGAGTGTAGTGAAGAATAAATTCAAACAATGTCACGTTTACAATCAGCCAAGTCTTCCAATTTCCAAAATTAAAGTCAAGATATCGGCTCGCTTTTGAATGTGAGGGCCGAGGCCCATAATTTTTCACACTTTCCCAAGGCAAGGGGAACCTAGAATTCGGCCCCCGGCATTGACAAAAGCATTTTAAACAGGTTGAGACATTGATGTTCATTGCCGGGTTCATTGTCCATTGGCATTGACTTTCCATTGCAATTTAACACTTTGGGTGCTGGGCTAAAAATCCAGGTGTGTTAATCAGGGACTGGATTGTTTCGGACTACACGTATAACCTTTCGAAATTGTACGATTTTCTGTAAAATCGCAAATGCTATCAAGACAATACATTTTAACTCATTTATTTGGTTGATTGTGTATTCATTTTACGATAAATGTCATTGGTAGGAACTTCAGTGACATTTGTCATTCGAATCAAAAGATATGGATCCGATTGTCTTCTCGGCGAACAGGTTCGCCGATAGTACCTGAGTGAAGTCAACCCTGGGCGAACAGGTTCGCCGATAGCACTCAAAGTGTTAAGAGAGGTTAGATGTAACGCTAGAGTCTAGTTAATTGTATTGCTTTTGACACATTTGTAATTGCTCAAATTTAGTTCGAGTCCATGCAGTTTGAACGCATATTGCGCACAGTGCAATACGTAACATAGATCCTACTTTTTGTTTTGTACACAATGATGGGTGCCAGCCTTAGTCCATACAGCTCTTCACCTATGCATGGTTTCACCACAAACAGACAGACAGACACACACACACACACACACACACAACAAAAAAAAAACATTTGTTAATGTTACTGTTAGTGTTACTACCTAGGTTTGGTTAGAACTTGTCTTGGTGGAGTCTGTTGTTACTGTTAGAAAATTGTGTTACCTGGTTCAGCGAAAATAATGCTGCAAAGCTCAAATGCAAGCCAAAACTCCCAAAATGCCTCCGAAATTGCGCAACAGAAGTTGCCAGAGGCGGAGGCATCAATGTTTTCGGGTTGTCTGTTCCATCTGTGCGTCTGTCCATGCCTGTTCCGTCGCGCCGTCACATCCGTCCGTTACGCGTTCTTGTATACACGCGAATAATTTATGAAAATAGCTGATTTAGATTTAGATGCAACTAAGAGACCAACCAAGTAATGTAACTATGACTGAGGCAACAATAAACTGATTAATTTTGGAGTTGAAAGGTCAAAGGTCCACGCCTAAATCGCGTAAGATTTGCTCGTTACACGGAACTTAAGAATGACAGTTGATTTTAAATGTCAATTGGTTAAGAGTATGTATTATAAGCACCAATGAACTGATAGATTTCTGGAGTAGAAAGGTCAAAGGTCACGAGGGCCTCATACATAGTCTGGATTGGCTAGTACCAATTAACCTAATCAGGCTGGGCTATTTGGCTATGCTATATATCATCGGGGGGGGAGCCCCCCTCCCACCCCCAAAAAATCTCGCCTCGCGCCGAAAATTGCACAACTATTCGCCCATTAGTAATCTACAAGACTATATATAACTAGAATTAATTTTCATGTTAATTATGCAAATAATTTATGCATAAAATCATAATTAAGTTCTAAATTCACTTCCGTAATTAAAGCTCCAAAATGCTATTTTGGTCTAGAACTCTTTTTTAGTGTCTCAGCAATGCACTTGAAAAAAATCTGAAATCAAAATTGTAATTTGCCTATGTATTTTATTTTTTTTTAATTCCTTTGATTTTTATTAAGATTTTTTTCGCAAAAATGTATCAGGGACACTTTCTCTCTCATAGCTGTACAGATCAAGCAGAAATTCAGAGAATATCCGAGGGTAAAGATATGAAGTAGAAATGCTGCAGAATGCCTCAAGCAGTACTCGCAGAGACTGTCAAGACTGCGGTGTGCATCCCAAAAACTACGATTTCTTCAAGAAGAAAGTGCAGGAAGCGGAGAGCAAGAGATAGGCTTGAAGAGATGGTGAGATGCTATACAACTCTAAATCTTGAAAAGCTAAATCTAAGTCCTGAAAACTAGTTGTTAAAGGAGACCTCTAGGGCCCTGTTTCATAAAAGTGATATCATGTCTTTGACAATTTACTAGCAAATTCAATGGCTCGCTGATTGCTGTGAACATATAGCACTGAACAACCGTGCTTTACAGCCAACAGAGCATGAATTGCAGTAGAATGTCAAAGTGAACAAGATATCAACTTTTATGAAACAGCTTAAGAATGATTCAAATATTTTTTGGTCTGTTGTAAATATGCATGTACAAAAATTATAGTACATTGTGTATACATATTTTTGTTTTAGAATATTGATTGATTTGGACGATGATCAAGCAATGTTTTTTTTTTTTTAATTTTATAACCACTTGCACTGTAACAAAAACATAACCTAGTGTAGTTTCAGATAGAATGCATAGCTTCACACTCAAGGCATAAACAAAAGAAAAGCATGGATACATTAGTTAAATTCATAATCATCGCAGTGTTGTAATGAGAATTTTATAGCTACTCAAAGTAAATGACATTGAATTGGGGGTAGCCTCACTTGGGTGAAACTATTCTGGAATCAACTAACTGTGCAAAGATTCTACTGGAAAATGTTGAGTATAGTCAAAAGTTGCCTCGTTTTGAAAATTACTTCCATCTGTATCCTGTGACAGACAAATCTGTTGTGTAGGTCTATGGATCTATTTTATTCGGGGCTGGAGAGAAAACAAATGATCACGTATTTTCATGCCTTGATTTGCTTAGGTAACAATTCAGATAAAATCCATTCAGCAAGATATACACTCCACCTGGTGTATCCATTGATACTAATACTTTCAACTAGTTTGGTTCAAGAGCATTTTTGTTTTTCCATCATTCTATGGCCTTTAAGTGGAACTCGTAAGCCTCTAATGTCACATTCTTCGGTTGATGCATTTACATACATACTATGATTATAGCCAGAATAATTGTTATTCCTGCCCCCTGAAACAAATACAGTAGTAAATGTGACCCTGTCGCACAAAAGCGCTAATGAAGTAAGCCAGACATACGATGGACCTCTATCATTTTTATTTATTTATTTATATTCATTTTTTTGTGCTGGGGGGGGGAGGGAGTCCCCTGCAAGCTGCATGCAAAATGTGTTGATAAATTAGTGATGCGAGTGTACACCGCTGTTTTGCCTATTTAAGAGATGTAACATGAAAGAAAATTCATTATGCTTCTCAATATTTATGTAGCAGATCTTCACACAGCAGCAGCATTATCCTTGGCAAGTTCCAATTCTCGCGACGAGAAAAGGTGGACCAAATTGTAATATGCTGTTAAGATATAAATGTAGTTAACTAATTAAATGATGACCCTGAAGAGGTAAGCGAGACATGCGTTTTTGTAAAGCATTGCCATAAGTTACTAAAATGTTTAATATGACTAGGATTCAATGTGATGTACTGTTAATATCACTTCCATCGCTTATGTTTTTCATCATAATCAAT
>JZLH01S0085580.1:0-18563 GCA_001188425.1 Eucidaris tribuloides | reverse complement strand
CCCTGCGCTGATAACGTATTAATTTGGTAAATTACCCTGTCCGACTTTCCCTCCGCGAAACTATACCATTCCCTCAATGGCACTGAATGTTCATTCACCGTAAAAATGGGAACAGTGTATTGATAAGTAAGATTTTGTCTTCACATATGTTGCATATTATGTCTGGTTATAACATGTTTGTCAGTGCATGTCGATATCACCCGTATCAGTGATGTTTGTGCCGCTCTGCTCTGGCGTGTACATTCAGAAATGTAATATCATTGTATGTCACGTTGATTATACATTTGATGCAACCAAGAGCTATCGTTTCCTCCGCATAGTTCTTGTTGCTGCTGTTATTGACTGCTTTAAAATTATCCTTGAAATGTTCTCTTCATTCGAATAAAGATGAGGAAAAAATGGTAACAAAATTTGGACTCATTAACGCCAACCCCACTCCTGCCATGTAAATTTTGGCTGTTTTAAACAGTCATGGACAAAAGTTTGGAATACATATTTCTTCTCCTGAAGTAGAGACGGGAGGGGGGGGGGGTCGCCACGGGGGGGGGGGGGTGGGGGCCACCCCTTATTTTATTATTAAAATGGCGGGAATTTTACTGTTTTTCGAAAATATCGCCCTCCTATTGTTGTTGACTTCCTAGTAAAAAAAAAATGGCGGGGAAACTGCTTTTTGTCGTCGTCAACCCCCTGCCCCCACTTGTCATACACCGTTCGGCTTGATTTTTGGCTAGTAAAAAGATTTGTTTGGTAGGCAAAATTTTCCCCCTTTTCCGCCCCTCCTAAAATTTTACCCTGGCGCCGCCCCTGAGTCGAGCTCATTTGAACTTAGTAATGATATCTTCTGCATGGGTAATTGATCATTATTCGTAAGAAATCTGCACTTTAAAACAGGGCTACGCAAAGAAATAAACATATTCCAAACTTTTGTCCAGTGCTGTACCTTGTACATCTAAAACATAATTCCGAAAGTCAAATGCACCCACACACATAGAGGCATCGCCCCTATGCATTCATCGTGGTCATCAAGATATAGTTTATTCTCCAGGCACTACAAGAGGTTGTACAACCTTATTAGGATTCCGGATACCAAGTGGGTAATCAAACTATACAGGGAAATGTCAGGATTGGTAGAAGTCCTCAATTCAATGATACTAGAATCAAATGTAGAATTTAAGGTTACGTGGGTTCTGAACTACCAGTACACAGCAAATCATATTTTAATACTCACAGGTAAAACGTGTCTGTAAGGCACTTATTAATGTATTAACTCTGACTGGACTGTTGTCACGTGACCACAACCATGGAATGTTTATGTCACATACATATGATATATCAGTAAAGCGTTCCTTTATATTCCTTTTATAAGTTACCGACTATTAAATCAATATATACACCAGTTACATGGTTGGGAAGGAAATCTACAGCGTTTGCTGTGAAGGAACACAAAACATAACATACATAAAGCAATTTTTGGGAATATTTGATTTTTTAAAAGAGAAAATGCTCTTTTATGAAGCAGTTAGTGAAAAACTTATTATTTGTGTGAAATGGTCATAAACTGATTTTATTAGAAGTTATTTAGCCTTTTTTTATCCTGTTCTTTAAGTAAGTGACATTGTAATGAATAGATGAAATGATAAAGTTGTATACAACGTTAGGTACATTTTTTTTTATCTGACGCCGTTTTCAGAGAAATAAGATGGACTTTGATTCTTGTTTAGCGGTCTCGAGAAATCACGAAAAACTAGGAACCTCGTGGCCTCTCCGGTATAATCCTATGGCCCCTTACGCCTTGTGAGTTTACGTACGCAAGATTCACAGCTATAGTGCCGGACTGGGGGCAATGGAACAGTGTGACAAATCGAACCAACGCGCTGGTCAATTACAGATAGCAACAAGCATTATGGGAAATAATCGAGTCTTAAAGAAGTGCGTTGACATCGATTTTAGGCATCTTCACTGGATGTCAGGAAGTGAGTACAATGTTTGTCTAAACATTAATTTCCTCACACGCTTCTATTTGAAGAGCGCACACCTACATTTACAAACACCGACGGCGGTCACAAATTAGATAGAAGAAACAATTTTCTCATCTTAAGCGAAGGTAAGAAGGATCGGTGATGATGCAGGTAAGCTGCTCCATTTCGTGTAATTACAGGTTGTGTTCCGTCGTGTGTTATTTCAACAAGTGCTCACCAGCGGGCCGGAACCTGGGACCATTGTGAAGATTTTTCCTGCTTTGAGGGGTGATGCTTTGGAGTGTAAGAAGTGCAAAGTCACTGCAGGGTCTGGCATTAAGCTCTGACCTGCGTTGAGTTGCAACCCATTTTTTATGCTCCGTGGACAGTTGCTCCGGTGACATCTCGGAAAACAAAGAGTTAAGGCCACCGCACACTATACGATCGGTCAACGATCCGATTTCGGAAGAAAATAGAATAGTGTTTGATATAAACATTTCAAGACATCACAATTTGTTTATTAAGGTTCTGAATGGTCATACACATAGTAAAATCGAAAATATGACCCTTTTCGAGATCTTTCATCGGAGGAAAAGCCAAATGAGCTCCGAATCGTAGTGACGTAAAATTTGTCTTACGATTGTCTGCGATTTTAAGTATTAATATTATTGTTCAAAACCCGAATCAAAGAAGTTTTATTGATTAAAATACTCATATTAAACGCTACTGCGATTTATTGCCAAAATCGAATCGTAGCCGATCATGTAGTGTGCCGTGGCCCTTAGGGTTAGGGTTGCCATTGGGTTTTCAATTCAGAATAGTTGTTGGGTTAGGGTTAGGGTTAGGTTGGAGCTAGGGTTAGTGGACGCGATTGTCGTTGGAGCAAATTTCATGGAATCACGAATGCGGCACTGTCAGGAAGTGTCTGAACTCAGCGATCTTCGTCATGAATTGTGACATCATCCTACTAGAATCCTCAAGATGTGATTGAATGAGAACAGCTGTATACTTCTAATGAATGTCATGGCCATAAGCAGGGATTCACTTAGCTTAGCAGAATGAACACATTATATTATCAATATTGATTGACGTAATGACGTGGAGGACGACGATTCCTTAACCTACAGAGTACCAAAGTGTGACGTCACTCTGGTTCAGAAATATGTGTGGACAATGACGGAACCAGGTTCAGTGTGTTGCACCTGGTTGTATCCACCAATGGGAAAGTCATATTCGCAGAAAGTCGTGATTCGGTCATCGTCTCCACATATTTCTGAATCAGTTTGACGTCATCACTTCGGTTCTCAATTGCTTTGTGGGCGAGATTACCTATGTGTGAAATATATTTCACTCCAAAACAAACTCGGAACCATTTTTGTCTACAATAGCTGGCACACCATTATATACACCTATCAATTGTATAGACGCACCCTCGACCCCGTGAATTGCGTGCCGCTCATTGTCCAACGTGAGTCGGGATTTTCATTATCACCATGACGCACCTTTGTGTCTCGGATATGACGGACCACATTTTCTTACAATGACTGTGCCTGGCCTATTTTAACTTACACAAAGTGTGACGCACCCCATTCACATGCATGTGAGGACCAAATGCTTCCATGACGGTACCCTGCGTCATTATTTGTTGGTAAATGACCCACCCATGACGCACCATTCCCGGGGGTCGAGGGGTGCGTCTTACAATTGATAAGTGTATTACAGTAACACAATAACGCGCCTAAAGAATGACGCGCCTAAAAAACCAACAACAACAACAACAACAACAACAACAACAATTAGATAGCACCATGAATTAGGATGCCGCTAACTGTAATGAATTGGAAACCTTTAAAGAGGTACTCTATCCTTGACCGAACGGTTTAAAAACTGAGTTTATAATTCTTCAAATTTCACACTAACTGTACATCGAAAACAGACACTAGATTCTACTATTTAATTGTTAAAATAACCCTTTTGTCGCGTAAAATGGTAATTATTTCACATACATCCCATTTTCTAATCCTGTACCACGCAGGGTTAAGAACAATAGTAATTGGCTATAATACTTTTAAATGTGCAGATATGAATCAGACAATACACACAAAGTACATACAGTTGTAAATCCTCTGATATGCCACAGGGGTAAATGAAGGAAGGTCAAAGTTTATAGGAGATTATTCTGACGTAACGCCGACACCACGGACATGATGGAAGTCACAGATTATGAAAATACTCCTATATCTTTCAACATCACGCACCCGATGCTTAAGAAGTGAAGGGATCGTATGCGGGTCGGGGCTTCTGAAATTCAGCTATCGGCTATTTAACACTCGAGACTTAATTTGTAGTCATTCATTATGTCGAGTACTTTCGCAGAAATTCGCCCTGCTATATATAGCCTGAAATAACATGTGCCATCATGATCTATCGAACGCTTGACGAGGGCATTACGCGGGGCCGTCTTCGGGTCGAGACGACGACTCTTGAAGCAAAGAGGGGGAAACAAATTCCGCCGCCAGGGAAATGTTTAAAAATGTGTGAATGAACTTAAGAGAAGTCATTGATTTCTAAAAACTTACGACTCATTACTAATTAGCACGACGGGGTAGAAATAGATTAGCATTTTGCATCAGCAGTTGCGTGTATTTTTGTATACTTGTGCACGTGAAAAATTGAGTCGAATACACGTGTAAACGTGACATTTCTAATCATCGATAACTTTCTATTCCTCCATGTGAAGTAGAGAAATCACAATTAAAACTACCCATACAAACAGTACGAATACGTTTACAAGTTACAGGGCATCTCTTTTGCAAACCGAATTAGCACTGTGCAAAATACACTCGCGTGTTGAAGAAATTACCATATAAGAACACTTAGCAAAGTACAGGTGCTAGAAACTCGTTGTTGGAATTATAGTGACACTATTTGAATTGAATTACAGAATGACCGATACCCAAATTCTGGTTTACTTTCAGACCCTTGTCCTGCATGGGTATTCATCGTGTACAATAGTGTCATCTATATTCAAATTACAAATGTGGACCATATGCATTCATGAATGTGACACACCTAATGTACTAGTGTCATGCAAATTAGTATTCATACTTATTAGCATTTGTTAGTATTCAATTAAGAAGATAGACAACAAGCTAAGAGCAACAGAAAAGGCAATGGATTGGAAATTGTTAAGAATTACAAAAAAGGCCCGGGGTGGGGGCAGTGTCATTACAAGGTGTACACCATGCGCGTGTATGGACTTTCAAAATGGACCCTAAACACGTAATTGAATAAGGGACGTATCTAAGAAAGAAAACAAATATCAGAGACATCATGCCAGAAATAAAAAGTAAGAAGTGGAGACGGGCAGGCCATCAACCAAGACGTCACGATGACAGATGGGCACATGAAATAACAGACTGGATTCCAAGAACGCAACACAGACATAGACGCAGACAGGGTATATGTTGGATGGATGACATCAAGAAATTTGGGGGTGTGACATGGAATGTGACAGGCACATGATAGAACGAGATGGAAAGTTGAAGAGGAGGCTTTCATTCGGCAGTAAAGAGAAATAGGCTAGAAAAAACGCGTTAAATGGTTGTAGTGCGTGCACGGATACAATACAGATAATGAAAGCATGTACCCACTTAGAAAAATAGGTTCAACTTTGCACCTTTAGAGGTGCAGACCAATGTCACACTGGGAACACCTTTAAAGGTGCAAATTTGCACCTAAAAGGTGCAGGAGTGTACCATAAAACGTGAACGTAAAAGTAAAAGTCTGGGTTTGAATCCACAACCTTCCGGACGTAAGACGGACGCTCTAACCACTATGCCACCGCGCGGTGCATGAAGTTGTATATTTCCAACTGATCGTGTTAATTCGATGAGAGGCTTTCGGTACAACCATGTACGTTGGAAAACTCCACGTTCCGGTCAGAATGCTCTGGCCGTCGTCAGATTGTGTTAAAGATGCATTATTTTTAACCTTTTGTTAACCTTGCACCTGTACAAGGTGGCCCAGAAAGAATGCTACACTTGCGATCGTTAATTTCCTCAAAATCATCCGCAAAATGTTATTGATGATTATTTAAGGGGTTAGAACATTCTTTTTCCAACAAAATGATACCATGATCATTGATTTTGACAAAGATGTTTGGATCTATAGGGCTATTTTTCTGAGGCAATGTAATTTCCTAAATTTGCTATTTTTTCAACTCCAGCAATCATCAGAACACCGAAATATTCTCCCGTAACGACGTGCCATAGAATGAGCAAGCCGCAATGACAATGTAAGCCATACTTTACCATTGTCTTCGGTATGAAAGCGAGGCATTCCTGTGGTTTGTCTCCCCGCTTATTCTATGGCATGCCGTAACGTGAGAATATTGTGGTCTTCCGAGATTCGCTGGAGGTGAGAAAGAAACACATTTCAGAAATTACATTGCCTCAGAAAAATGGCCCTAGGATCCAAACGCCTTACTCAAAAAAAATCATCGTGGTATCATTTTGTCGGAAAAAATGTTCTAGCAAATGAAATAACAATTACTGTAATGGCATTTTTCTCATGATGTTGAAGAAATTAACGATCGTAAATAAAGCATTCTTTCTGGGCCACCCCGTATAGACTGTTTTCGTAATGTTATGGATGTTTCATTCCCGGGAACCTAGAGACGAGCTATTTCATTAACCTGTTCCTTTTTAAATTAACTTCAATTGGTGGAATCCAGTTTGCATATATACATGTATTACTTGTTGCTATGTCGGACGAGCCTCGGACAAGCCTTTAGGTTGTCAAGAACAACCTTTGTTATATGCATTAAATTGAATATGTTATGACAACGGCAAAGTTGCAAAGTTGCACCAGCCTATGCAGTGGGGCGAGTGCTTAACCGTGAAAGGTGCAAGTTTGCTCGAATACCGTGGCGGAGTTGCACCTTGTGCGCACCTTTATTTCTTTGTGTGTAGGTGACAATTGAACGAATACACTAATTTTCCGTGTAAACGTAACATGCCCAAATGACATGCAATTGGGGTGAATATCCTTAATGGCACGAATGGCTCTAACAATATACATTATCATAACATTACATAATACAATATCAGCATCATAATAATGACATGTGATACAGTTATGTCGCTTCCATTGGACTACTTATCATCACCAGAACCAATAAAACAAATCAATACACAAATTTTACCTTTGCCAGGAGACTCGCATTCCCATTATGACATAGAGCTTGGCATGTATTTTTGGTATCATACAAAATATACCGGTCAATATGGCTGGGTAATGACCTGGTGTTAATGTTATTTTGGGACGTATTATTATTGCAGTGTCTCGCCACTGTATTGATTTCATGCATGAACTGTAAAGTCAGAGCAATTAACAGCGGGGCGTCATTATTTTGAAACACATACAAGGCGTTTAATCATTATTAAAGCTAATCAATGGAGCAAACAACTAAGGATAATCACGACACATTAGCACGGTAGATGATAACATTACCCTTAGGCTTATTTTTCAAAATATGGACCGGGCGAGTTGGCTCGGTGGAAGAGTGTCTGCTTCTAGTCCGGGAGATTGCGGGTTCCGACTCGTGGTCGCATCATACCCCCCCCCCCTAAAAAAAGGTACCTACTGGCTCAAACCTTGCGCTTGGATATCTAGATGGTGTAGGGAGTTAAACGCATGGGGCTACCAGACCAACCCCCACCCCGTAATCAAACTGCCTTGTGCAGTCATGTTGCCCGGGGTTACTGAAAGGAAGATAGGCAACGCCCGATGTTCCACTATGTAGGGGCGGAACGGGTTTAACCTTTTTAACTTAATCTTTCAAAATCATAACCATGATATTACTTCGTTTATAATTTAAGCCAATTCATCAAGAGATACCTATATAACTAGTTTTAAATACATTCATAAGTTTCGAAACTTCTGGTTAAGTTAAAAACAAACCCTTGATTTTATTTTCTTGCATAAAATGCAGAAAACCTAACAGTCCAACTGAAGTCCAAAGCATAACACCTTTAGGAAACATCATGTCGGTACATCGGTAACCTGAGAGTTAATATAAGTGCAGACTGTTTAACCTGCTATTGATAAGGGAGGTACATGTATAAAGTCCCCATTTTAACCATTTTCTCTGCTTTTCAATATATGTTTATAAAATAATATTGCATTTAAAAAAGTCAATTCATGTATTTTATCCCATGACATTTGTCTGTTAACATGGTTGAAGATCTAAAGACGAATAACGTTTTATGCAATCATGGCGTTTTGGTTATTCACGAAAAACCTTGCAATAGTAGCTCGGCACATAAATGGTACATTTTCTTTCAATTTGTCGTTTCCTTTGTACACTTTCATAACACATAAAGCACTTGAGGGGGTGATAACAGAGTGTAACTCTTTATGATCCATTATAACTAGAAAGGGTTTTATAGTTCATACCGTTTTCACCATGTTCACAAAACGGCAACTCACCTTTTACATTACACCGTATTGCAGTCAAAATTTATTTTTAAACCTATCAAATGGGAATACCAACGTGAAGGTTGGAATGCATTGAGCAACGGCATTTGAACGAACAGTGTCCATGATACATCAAGCCTTGATTAGAGGTTGGAAAGCATTGAACATCAACATTTGTACGAATATTTGTCCGTTCGCACAAGCCTTGATTAGAGCGGCCCCTTCTTCAAATGAAGCCGTAGTCAAGGTACATCATGTCAGCTGTCCAGAATCATTGCTTGAACAAGCAAAAAGATTGCAGGTGAACACACCGGAGCGCGCGGGGCAGTGGTCGGGCGGCCTCCCATTGCTGTCCAGTGTTTCATCCGGGATCAATAAACCGAATGGAAATACATCGGTCCCTTTCTACCGGTGACACGGCAACGCGACTCCACACCATTACACGTAGGATCATGTAGCGAGAGAACGACAAACTGCAGCACTTCATTCATCAATGCATTTCAATTTAATGACCTCCATTTGTAGAAACTCGCGGCATACAGACTTTCGAAAAAACTAATTTCCAATTTGCAAGTGCCGATGAGACATTTTGCCCTTTTCTACTAGCTTGTCAGAAGTAGAAATATCTGTAACAGCGTATGTCATATACCAGTGTGATTAATCTCATATTTTGGTGTATTTATTTTTAATTTGATTTGGTACGTGAATTATGATTGTTATCGATATAAAAACTTATTTTCAATTTGCAAGTGCCGACGAGACTTTTTAAAAAAATCGTTCTAAAATGTCAGAAGTGAAATATTGCATGTTACAGCCTGCGTCATACCCGTGTGATCATTCTCATAATATGATTCAACTATTTTTAATTTGATTTAGTATGTGAATTATACAATATACGATTGTTATCAATCAGTAAATGATATTGAAGAATGGGAAACATTGGCATGCGGTCAACGGACAGTAACTGGAAAGTGGAAATTACTTTCATGCACTTTTCCCTTTTTTACCCGGGGTATTTTGTCACAATGTCCAAAGTGAGCAAACACTTTTGCCATTTTTGTTTAAAGTAAGTGGCATTTGGAAAATGAAGAAAGATGAATTTACTTACTTACTTACTTACTTACTTACTTTACTTTAATCTATCGATGCTTATAGGACAGCTAGGCCTGTTCATCGTTCGATTGAATTCCGTGGGAAACAGTACTTCAATTTCTTGTGGTTCTGTATCGTGGTGTGCGTGTGGAGGGTGAAGTAGACCTGCTAATTGCTTACTTTCGGGGTCATATACAAATGGATGATATTTCCAGTAGTTGTCCAGCTTATTCTTGAAAGCGTTTACAGATGGGGCACTATAACCACTTCTTCGGGCAGTCTATTCCAGGTGTCACGTGGAGGGTGAAGTAGACCTGCTTATTGCTTACTTTCGGGGTCATATACAAATGGATGATTTTTCCAGTAGTTGTCCAGCTTATTCTTGAAAGCGTTTACAGATGGGGCACTAACCACTTCTTCGGGCAGTCTATTCCAGGTGTCCACTACTCTATTCGAGAAGAAGTATTTTCTTATATCAAGGTGGGCAAATGTAATCTCCAGTTTCAAGGTGTGGCGTCGTGTTCTACCTTCCTTGCTGAGATGAAGTAATTCTGTCTAATACCCCTTTCATAGTGAAGGCGAAGTGGAGTTACTCCGGAGTAACTCCGGGTTGAGTTGATCCGCTTGTACTGCGGACCAACTTTACACCCCCTTTCATACTGGCAAGCACCGCAGCGGTGTATCCGCAGTCGTTTCCATGGTTTACGTGGGAGTTCGTGCCATTATGTGTGGCCGAATTTCCTCAACAAGCGGTTCGCGCAAATTTCGCAATCAATCGCTTATTACATTGGTCTGTAGGCCCACATACTTGAATGACTGCTCAATAGTTGATCTCTTGTCAGACGATTGTGTGATCTGAGTACAAAAACATGATTGAAAATACGGGGATTGACTCAAATACCATCAGTTCACGAACTTGGTGTTGGAGTTAAATAAATTCTATGGTTAAGGTATTGATTTCAGATACTTTCGTTGAAATCAAGAGAAAACATACGTACAAAAATCTAGAACCAACGATTCGAATACGCTACACAAAACAAAATCAAACCCGGAATTTTAACTCCCCACGACTAAACTTCGCTTGTGAGCATTGGGACAGGAAATGTAAACACGCGCGATATTACTGAGTTAAGCCGAACTGCACTTCCGGTGCGGAGTTACTCCGCCTGTAACCCTCTTCGAAGTGGTTGAGTACTCCGCTTTGAATCCGGATCGAAAAATCTCAGAATTTTCATATTGCCCTCCAAAGTTGGAGTAAACTCCTTCTGGACTCCGGAGTAACTCCACTTCGGCTGTCAAATATGAAAGGGGTATTAGTGGTGTACAGGCTATGGAGGTACTAGTAAACGTCGATCATGTCACCTCGCCTCCTCCGATGGGCAAGAGACGGCAGTTTGAGAGATCTCAACCGTGCTTCATATGGTAAGTACTTCAGGTGAGGCACAATCTTCGTAGCTCTTCGCTGGACACTCTCAAGTCTCCTCTGTTCACCTATCCTGTATGGTGACCATGCAGCTTGTCCATACTACAGGGCAGGTCTTACAAGCCCTTTGTACAAGAGGTTGAAATTTATCACACATTGTGTTAACAACTGGAGTTCAGTTAGGGAAGCGAGGTGGTTAAAAGTTTAAAATCATATGAAAATAGTAATAATAAACTATTGGGTTTCATGCATGTTTCCAGTTAATGGATTGCAGTCAATTTGCTTTTGCAAAAATGTAATAAACTAAGCTATAAGCTACTCGTAAAGCACATAGCCTAATTTGGGTAATTTCTGCATTGGAAAATTTGTGATGGTTTCGAGCATTTCGTTTGTACTTTGATAATAGATCCCGGAGCAGTCGTCAAAATTCCTAACAGCATAGCCACAAAAATGTTTATAAAACGTTCCAACAAGGGGTAAATCAACCCTCTTAATACCATTGTAACAAAATTCCATAAACTTTACATGTGATATTCTGAGTGTGATACTAAAAGGATTAACCGGCCGGGACATAATATTACAAGATGCTAGATGTAATGTCAGTTGTCCGGCAGAAGGGCCCTAGCATTTGTTCTCGGCAGAAGGGCCTTAACAGTAAATTGTCTCTAATTTGAGAAATATTGTCTTATTTGATATTTGCACTTAACTGACTGGTCTAAAAATATTACACCGCCTTGATTTCATGTGAAAAGAGCAAATAGTTTTCAAGTTAGAGACAACTTAGTGTTAAGGCCCTTCTGCCGGGAAGATACGCTAGGGCCCTTCTGCCGGAAAACCGAACCATATTTTGAGTGGAGTGCCAGTACATTGATTGTACGATTGTTACACTGCTAATTTCGACAACGGTATACTTCTCAACATTGATAGCAATCAGTCGTGTACTATCAAGTTCTGTACTCCAACTTATGTTATATCTCAAGTCACAAGAAAAACAAAACAACAACGATTTTATTCTGAGCAAATCGAAGAATGACGCGTAATGTATCGGGATTGGTGACGTCATTGACATGTTTGATGACGCGAGAAAGTGTAACGAGTTTATTATACTCATGATGTACAGACTGTGCCTGTACGTGACTCATGGAGTTACAGAGGAGAACACTGCACAATCATTGCCTTGATGTAACCCCATGTCCTTTCTGTTTTTAGCAGTCATCGATGGTGTCATTATTGATGACTGCATGACAAACATGGAGATTTTCTTTCCAAATATAAGGAAAGCTTGTTATACATAAGCTTCATGATACCTGACATTTTCTATTGATATACAATTATCACTTCGTTTATATTTTCAGGTTTCGGTAGTTTGAAAGAAAAAGAGATAAACTGTTTTAGACAGGATTTTGATATGACTTAAAGGCACTGTATAACAATGTTTCCATTACGGTGAGCTACATGATTTCCCACTGCTAGTAGTGTCTTTGATAAGGTTTAAAAATGAAGCCCTGAAAAATTGCAGTTTATTTTAGTGCATTTAGTGCTTTGAAAAAGTGAGAATCATTGAGAGACCATTCCAGCTTTCCCCCACAGACTGCTGTGTTGCAGAATTTCCTTTCGCCCGATAGGAAATTCATGTGCCAATTTGTATCTGCACATATTGCACTAGTGACAGCATAACTGTCCAAAATTTTGTATTCTAGGGTGTTTATTTGTCCATTCAAACACTGTCAGATATGTCAGATTGCAAAGTTCGACAGTTTTTTAAATGGGTCTTCCACAGTGTTATATAGCGTCTTTAATTGTTCGTATCTATAAGGTGTATCTTTTTACACTTTGTGATGAAGATTTACTTTTAATTTTACTTTTACAGTGTGCTACTTTACTTTTAGATCTTGATCCAATGTTGCAGTAAACAGATCATAGTTTACTGATTTCAATAATTGATAGAAAGAAATACGAGATCAGTATTAAATCGATTAAAAATAATTGTAGGGCTGTTCCAGAGGTTAAAGAAGTTTGACGAAAGATTAGAGAAAAGAAAGATATAAATCGCGGGAGCAGCAAGGGCGTTTCCATTCAATTCCGCTATGGCCTCGATGTTTATAAAAAATACCGTACAAGGTACTTAGGAAATATTTCAGTCTACCTCAAATTCTTGATATGTATTTTAATTTCAAAGGCCAAATCTACTATATAAAAAATGGTGCGTCGGCGGTCATCCGAACAGTCGTATCGCGATACGACAGTGCGAAACTCATTTCAGAGAAAATCGACTTCAAAGTTCACTATAATTGCCACTTTTTGTCCCAAGCCTTACAAGATTTTTATTACTAGAAAATTAGGAAAGACCAAGACAATTGCTTAACATTGATATCTTTATTTTTACACAGAACCAAGAATTACAGAAAATATCGCAAAAGAGCTACATGCTTGTAATTTCGGTTTGAGCGGTTTAGATTTTCCCTGTACTAAAACGCCATAGGGAATTCAACAAAGCTGACCGCATTTTCAATATGCGCGATCTCTCTTTCACGTGCAAAGTCAATGCAGCGCAGATACGCGCGTTTGCTGACCGCGTATTTGCATATTAAGTGCGCGCAGTTGTTGTTTACTGTGCTTCAGTACACGTTTCCAATGGGATTTGCGCATTTTATCAAAAATTTATATGACATCGCCTTTAAAATCCCCTCATATCTCAGAAAATAAAATAAATTGCTGCCTAGAAAGTAGGACTTGTACTTTCATTTTCTGCAAAAATCTCAAAATCGATATTTTGACCAAAATCGACTGATACGACGGTTTGGATGAACGCCGACGAATTTACTGCAGTATATTTGCCGTTGGAATCTCAACTTCTTTCTCTAATACTTAACTGAAATACGTAACTTACAATAAGAATGTATTGCAATATTTAGTTCTATTCAAATAACAGTGGTGTACTGCTAGCTCAGTTACCACTAAACGTAAAATTGTCATCATTTTAACAATGGTATGGTATGGAACAAATTCTCCCCAATTTTATTTTTCTACCGGACGAAGAAAACTTTGATTTCGTGATTGACAATTAGTGAAAAGGGTGCAAAAGTGTGATGCTGCTGCGATTTATGTATTGAAAAATGCTGTTTTCCAACTTCATATCAAATCAATTTCCCAATTTTAATGTTTAGTTTCTTTGATAATGTTTCAGTTCTCTTCCTTTGGAGTAATCGTGATACTTCATATTGCTCCATCTTGTCACAGTATATTTACTTTCGAATGTGTTGTGGAGTATTTTATATCTAAAATCAGACTTGAACTGCAGGTATCTTGAACAGCTAAAACCTCGAGAATATTCAATGATTAAATTCACTTGTCAGAATTTGTTCTTGTCAATATTTATCTTAATTGAATGTTTAAAATAATAATAATAATAATAATAATAATAATAATAATAATAATAATAATAATAATAATAATAATAATAATAATAATAATAATGATAATGATGATACTACTACTACTACTACTACTACTACTACTACTAACCACAATAATAATAATAATAATAATAATAATAATAATAATAATAATAATAATAATAATAATTAATAATAATAATAATAGTAATAATAATACTACTACTACTACTAAATACTACTACCACTACTACCACTACTACTACTACTACTACTACTACTACTACTACTACTACTACTACTACAACTACATTGATAATTTATATTAGCTAATTCTCTTTATTATTCATTTTCATTCTTTCATTCAGATATTAAAATGACAAAATGGACAAATAACCCGACCTTCTGTCAACATCCAGTTATCAATTTTCACGTTGTGATAATGATGGAACGTTATATTAACCCGTTGGAGACGATTTGATTTCAATATACCACGCATTCTCCATGAACCCCAGCACGTGATATCTTGTTCTTAGTATCCATTGAGTTTATAATGATTACTGTACATTTTCATATCCAGCTATTTGTAAATGAAACACATTTAAACATTTGAAATATCAGACGTGGGATTCGAAGCAGTAACAGGTTTTATTCAAAGCAGAGTGCAAATTAAATTTCTAATTTGAAATGGAACATTCATATATTTAATGTGCCATTCATTTGATAACGCACATATTGTTACATTTTTTTCAATTACTTTGCAACATTACTTGGGGTAATTACTGTGCATGTTTTGAATTGATTTGTTATTAACTGAACAGGCATTTCCAATTTTATTAATAGGTTTTTGAGAAAACAGGCTTATTGATTGATTAAATAATTCTGACAAACCTTGCAAGAGTAACGGAATAATCACAAGTAACCCTGTAATATTAGTTTTATGTTCGTTTTAACCCATTTCTTCCCAAACCTAGTTTCCTATACAGTCAAGGTGCTGAAAGCTGCGCTAATATAAATGAAGTGATTGCATTGCTACATAGATTGACACGAGACATCAAATTCCCTTTATGGAGGGAGTTATCCCGCAAGCGGTAAGAAGTGCCAGTTGACGTCACTTTTTACTGACTTCAGCGATTTAAACGATTCCCTTGGTTGAGCTATCGATACCTAAATTTAATTTAGTTATGCCCTTAAACCTACATTCAGGCACATCCAGGTGCGCCTCTTCAAATGTTTTGTATAACGTTGCCAATTTAACGCACGTGCGGACTGTGTACTATTTGTTTTCTTTTGGTTTCATGTAGACTATACGTACTTGATTTGCAACAGTAAGTTGTGGACTTTTCGCGTGAAAATAAGAGCGGTGGGCTTGTGTTAGTAGGTCCATGAAAGTAGGTATTCAACACCATGGACCTGTGTTAGTAGGTCTATGTCAAAAGCAGTGTACTTTACTATGGGATGACGTTTGTAATTGAATTCTTTGGAAATTAGGTCATTAGTCCGAATGACATTTAGACTAAATATGTATGAGAGACGGAGTCCCAAATATAAAAAAAAAATCAACTAGCTTTGTTTTGATATCTGATAAAATATCTGGAATAATTATTTTCCATTTTAAGAAAAAAGGTGATTTTCCCCAATCAAGAAGCATAACAAGTGAAAAACAAATGCTACAGGAAAACACCTAGAAGCGTGAATCAAAGTTGAACATCATTTAGATATGAGTGAAATATTGTTGAACCATCTCCCATACCCGCTGGGTAAGACAAGTGTGCAGGTATTTAATGTTACACGAATTTGGCAACATAATAATTGCTTGAGTTCAAAGCGACTTATATGTAATTAATCAGTTTCATTAATGCCAGACAGCTCCTATATTGTTCTCTAGTCTATATTGAAATCTAACTCGTAATGCATTGATATATTTTGCAATGAGCAGAATATCAAGTTATATAAATTATACGCGATTTTGAGTTGTTTGGTTACTAGATGTTAAAGAAGCATACTACAGAATCAAGGGGGTCCAAAATGACAATATTTTTGCTATGGTGCCAATTTTAAGTATTCTAAATAGACATTTCAAGGTCCATTGCTTGATTTGATTGAATTTCAGGTATTTTTCTTTATTTAATATATATGTAAAGATAACGAATATTCGCGATAAAAGAGACACACCTTTTATTTCTCGTAAATGATCGATGTTGTTATGTAACAACAATTCTGAAATGTCTCGCCTAATTAATTGTGTACAACAAAGAAGTTGCGTACTCTCAAATTGTAATTAAGGGGTCCCCCCCTTCTGCTACTCTTTCTTCTCCCCCTTCTCTCCCTCTTCGCGTGAGTTTAATGATTATAACACCATTAATTACATAGGTATGGATACATGTGCCACACCACCACTAGACTTACATCGTATGCATCTTCACTCGCACGTCCGGGTTAGCCGTGAAACTCTTCAATTTTCAGCGGAAAAAAAACCCCTTGTCTCTCAAAAAATACTTTCTCATCGAGATCAATTGAAATATGTCTGTGTCGTTTCCCAATGCATTGTATTTCAGTTTAAAGTCCGATATTAAATACATAAAAAGTTCACCTATATGTAATAAATGCAACAAATTCAATTCTAATCTCACGTAAAAAACGACTGATCCATGCACAATTGGCTGAGTATAGATTGATCTACATTTAGTTCACTAGCATGTCGCCCGACGTATAATACAACGCTTGTTAATATTGAACAATTTATAAACACGCCTTTGCAATAAGCCATGATTAATTATTCTGAATGCCAGATCAACTGGCAATTGAACTTAATCTTACATATATTTATGTCAGAAAAAAAACTGACTATGAAAACTAACGAAACTTTTTATTGCTCTTTGTAACTGATGTTATTGACATCTACTGCCAGTCAATAACCTTATAGACATTTTTTTCGGAATTAATTCGAATATGCTGAATCAAACAAAGCGAACTACAAATTTATTACATGAAAGATACCCGAGATAACCGGATTATCCACAAATCTATTTTAAGTTCAGGAATACCGGTAGATATTTACAAAATATACGTTCATGTACCGGGTGCCTTTGATCACTGTTTCCGTGTTAAATGGAATTTTTTGGGCAGAGCGGAATTATCCTAGTACCATAAGAGCAAAAGGGTGACGTACAATTGCTTTCCTACTTTAACATTACGTTGCTACTATCTGACTCTTTGGTATGTGACAATAATGGACAGAAAATCCATACAGTTTAAATAGAATCTACAGTACTGGTTGATGATGGAAAATCTGTCATCAAACTTCCACATTTCGTTGGTTTCCAGGTGAAAATATATTACATTTGTGTATTATTGCGAGACTATTTACTTCATATGTAATAAATAGTTGTAGAATTGGCAGTTTGAACGGCTGAAATTTCCATCCAAGTACCCCTCAGTTGCAAGGTCACAATTAACTTTTTTTCCATATTGATTTTTGTGTTAGTACTTTGTCAACAGTGGGGATTTATGTAAGGATTTGTCCAAAACGGTGTGATGTGTTGTTTTCAACTACTCTCTCCTGTACTAAAGTGACATTTTCAGAACATCATCTGTTCACAGAAGATTTGAAAACAGTTGATAGAAAAATTATGTTGTTCTGCAAGTACTAAATCTTATTTTCAAGCAGCCATTTTGTTGAAAATGTGTTTGTTTGATTTATTATAATTTTACTTTATTGATATTTTGCAAAAACGGCAAAAATTTTAAATTTCAGCTCAAAACTTCTGAATGTCGTAATTTACGTTATGTTGATGGAAAGTCATGTAGTGCACACATATTTGCTGAAATATTACCAACTTAGATTAACGGAATGAGATATTTCAATCGTTTTCATTGTTTGTAACAATGATTGTACCTTTAATGTGAAAACCTAGGTCTTACCAATGGATTTATCGGTTAAAACGATTCCGCAGGTGCTGTGAAAGTGTTGAGTGTATCTAAATAAAAACGGTGGTGCGACATTGCTTCAGGACATACCAAAATTGGAGAGACATGTTCTGCGTGTCTGGTCGTATAATAAGAGTTAACTTCATCAGTGGTTTGTATATACACTAAGAGAAGCCCATTATTTTGTGGTGGCACGTAACATCAGTGGCGTAGCCAAGGGGGGGCGATGGGGGCGGTCGCCCCCCCTAAGATTGGCCAAAAAAAAAAAAAACCTGATGTGAAGCT
>JZLH01S0085571.1:18331-29066 GCA_001188425.1 Eucidaris tribuloides | reverse complement strand
CCACGCAGCGGCAACAGGAAAACAATTGTCTTCCATTCGATACCCCTATGCATAGCCAATCAGAAAGAGTGTTTACAAGGGAGTGTTACTCTGCCACGCACAGTTACGTATGCGGGTTTAAAATTCAATGGCGCTTGTAGCGTCGTAAGCGACTGGCTTGGCCCTTACGTTATCATGTAGCTTACATGAAATTGATCGCTGAGAGATTAGCGCTTGCAGAAAATTCCTACAATGGAGGTGCCGATTCGATCGGTAAGTGTGTTTACTTTCATTTTGATTCGCACAGTATTATTATTATTCTATTGTACATTAATTGACATAGCTATAACAGCTTCCAAGAGTAAAGGTCATCGCTTCAAGCTAACCTGGGTGGCTTAAGTCGCCGCGTACTGTGATTTACGTATGCTACAGATACCCGGAATTTGTCACTATCCTGGCGGATTAGTCATGGTGTCTATTATAATGTCAGAATCAAATGACAACTTAAAACATGAGCGGGGAATATATACACTTCCAATTGTGAAACATGCTTCCCAGTTTATCTTCGAATTAAAGTTTTATGTGTTCAGTTTTTCTGGGCTGGCCAATTCGGCTACGACACCGGCAAAAGGATACCACACCCGTGTAGAAATGTTCTGCACAAAAACTTGTCTCGATTTATGAATGTTTCACTTCTCCTGATAAGAGTTGACGAGAGCAGGACAGCGAATTGCAGTCGGGCATTTGACTAGAACCGTTAAAGGCATCCAATAACAACGTTAAATTCACATCGTTCCTCACAATGTTTTAAAAGTCTCAGAGACACTAATAGTGTTAGTGTCTCTGACATTATTACTAAAATGATGAGGTCGTCAAAGCAACATCCGCAGACAGCTTTAAAAATGCGCTAACATCCAAGCGGTCAGCTGCAGCGGTAGCACACAATGATGCCATCAAGATAGCGAAATGTAGAGAAGTGCACCCATGACTATCGAAGAAGCATGAAAGCTACCTCCATGAAAGAAGAAGACATTTAAAAAGTATATACGATAATTCAATGCAATATGTACGGTATACAGGGGAAATCTTTATAAGTGACTGCATGAGCTTATCCATACCTGTTTTCCCCCGCATGCTTGAGTCGTGTGTAACATTTATCCATACGTATAGTGGTAGCAAATCTCTGTTATATTTTGTATTCCACCAAAAGCATCAGGATGATACTTTAATTCTGTGCTACATCTCCAGTCAAAATTCCCAAGAGGAATATTCAGGAAGAAGCACATCCAAGATCCGAGATACCACTATAATTTATTTTCTCCTCCAACTAGTGCACAAATTCAAGACAATAATCCTCTCAGCCTTGTTATACACTCCAGTCAGTTTAAAATACTAGTATAGACCTAGGTTTTAACTATTTTTTCATTAGCCATTTTGAAATGACATAAATCCCGTCATTTCCCATTAACGTTTCGCTACATGAAATTAGAACATAATGTATCATGGCGTATTATACTCACGTCAAACTAAACCCCACTTCGCTCCACTATACCACGAGGATGCCGCGAATAGTTCAGCCACCTGCCTCCAGCTGACGTGGTATCGACGGAAAGGTCGTCGGTCGTAAGGTTCGGTAGACGAGATGTTCGTCTTGAAACAAAACAGTGAGATTCACGAATTTAATTAAGCTATCAGACGACAATAATAACTCACCAACATAATCACTTGCTGTTTCTATATGTTGAAGCGAAGACTAGGGGTTTTCCTCAGACGGTATGGTAGAGGAGTATGTTATCGATGGGGGTCACAGTCGTGTAAAGGTCTGACGTTGCACCGGAACAGCGTCACACAGCGAGACCGATCGTCTGCAAATAACATTAATTTGTGTCTGTTCATTCACAGTTCGCTGTTCGCGATGTGAATTCCAGACATGCGCAGTATGCTGAATTGGCCCCCCACCCCTCTTTCTCTTTCCGAATCAATGGAAGATGATTTTGAAGAAAATTTCTAAGAAAATTATTGCGGTTGCGCGTAGTAAAATACAATCTGCACTGCAGTGAAAGTATTGGCATGATAGTGCACCCTTTTCGAATTTTAGCTGAAAGAGGGAAATAGGCCCCTATTGCTATTTCAGGGTCGCCTCTGAACCATGCAGGCACAATACTACCCGCAGTGCGAGCAAACCTGAACCAAGGCATGGGGTCAGTCTCGCGCGAAGCTCCCAAGCAATGCCTTCAAAAATGATGGCAAAGAAACTTGTTAAAAAAAAATGACATTTTCGATTTTCTATTCGAAAGAGTGAGGTCTATGACAAAACATGGACAAACTTAGCCCAATTATTTCGTTACTTTACTTGATTTTGCCTTTTCCGTCAACCGGCCCAACCACAAAAATTGCCGGTGCTTACAGACCACCGGGTGTTGTATAGTCAGCCCTGAATGTGGTTAAACGCATTCTTGATATATCATTAAAGTAAAATGTTGCGTTGCTTTTATGAATTATGAAGTATATTTCGGCTTTTGACGAAAAACAAAAGTTTTCCCACGTCATGAGGAAAGTTCCACAAGACTATCCAGTCGTCATGGTTTCAAACAAATTGATGTAATCCCATCTCTGAAACGTTCTTGCATCAGAATTGAATGCAGACAAAAAACTGTTACAAAATAAATGATTTCAGACTACCTTGACGATGGAGAAGCGTCATGCATTTTACAAAACAAAAGATTGGTTAGCGAAATGTTACTTTTCGTCGTCTAATTCCACCCCAGAACCTTTGTTTAGTTGCTTACTACAGTAGACAATACATTTCTGTGAGAAGAAACCGCACGCGGGCGCTAAGAAAAACAATCTGGTAGCCAGAAATATTCTTTGCTTATTCTATACCGGGTGCTGTCTGGTTGAGAAGTCTTGAAATCTTTGGTTTGACGATAACAAATTCTGTCCCTGAATCTGAAATACTAATTAAACTTATACATGTATACATGTAAATAAAAACAAAACGAGTCCTTAAAGCTATACTGTAGTTGTGAGGAAATGTTGTACAACTCAACCCATTTTTTTTTAATGACCATGGTTTTGTCCGGAAAGTCACATGGTCAAATCTTTGGAAACCAAAGTCAGTTCTTTGGAGTTGCTTTTTTGACACCGAATAAAATTAAAGACATATTTTAACATTGTGGGGATTCAATCGAAAATACCAACTTTGATATGTGAGTTTCAGGATAGTTAAATAAATGCCCTATAAATTTAATAAAGTTATGCTGCCAGAAGCAAGATATCATACGTCTAAAGAGCATCTGGTGGATTTTTGTAACAACAGCAATTGATCTTATTGATCGTTTTCAACTACAATTTGTCAGGGTTTATTTTTAAACCTCATCGGAAACACCAACAGCATGACGGGCTATATAGGTCAGATTAAAAAAACCTGGAACCTTGTTAACCGATGTCACAAAAGCAATAAATCTGCCAAATAAGATTGAGCCTGAACGAAACGTTCTACGTAGTATACAATAATGACACTTCTCTTCTGTATCGAAATCTAGTATGATACGTGGATTATATATGGATGTGAGTTTATTTATACCTTTTTAAGTCTTTCCACATTATATGATAATGCTGAGTTATAGTTTTAAGATAGTACATGACATTTCCTTAGCTATATTCATGGATATATTTCACCTACTAAGTGAACTACACTATCAGATATACATCTTTATTTGATTCTGTTTTTTTTTTCTTCAGATTTACGATGGTATTAAAGTGATAGGCTAACATTGTGGAGCTTCAATTTAAAAATTGTCAAGCTTTGATATCTGAGCTACATAGTAGTGTTCAAATGGACAAATAAACACCCTAGAATACAAAAGTTTGGAAAGTTACACTGCCAATGGCAAGTTATACATGGATAAACAATAAAATTCGGGGCGAGTTTTATTAAACTAGGTGTACACACAGTAAGTCTATGGGAGGAAATGGGCAAGTGAATCTGGTAAACTTACGATTTTCACTTTTTTAAAGCACTAAATAATCATTTTGAAATACACTTTTTTCAGGGCTTCATTTTTAAACCTCATCAAAGACACTGGTAGCATGGGGAATCATGCAGCTCAGATTTTTTTAAACTGTGGTAAATGTTAGCCAATACATTTAATGTCAATGAGGATAATTTGTGCAATAAAAACTATTATTTATTATGGCCTAATTATTACAGCGTGTATCAAAAAAAGTAGACACTTAGAAAAAAAATTATTAAAAATTGTTTCATGATTTTGAGATTATTCTTTGATATGATATTTTACCTTGGAGCTAAGCTATCTGATGACACTGTGGTATTGAAAGTATTTCACGCATGAGTGAGCCAACCGCCTTTTGTGCAATCGGCCAAAAATGCATTTGCGCACAAGAATTTGTGTTCTTATATCAATGTTTAATGCCTCACAGACCGGTGCTGCAGAAGCTCTCAACTGATGTGCACAAGAATTGAATCCTCAGCATGCTCAGAGAAGAGCTTATATCAATTTTGTGACAAAAAAAGACAAAAATGAAGCACTGATTCAGCTATACCCCCATAAAAAGAAGAGAATGTCATGTTTGCAAGATGAACTGTGAATTTTATTTTAAAAAAAATGCATTTTCTTCCTTTTCAGGGGTTGGGGTTGGTAATTGTATCTGAATTATTGCTTTATTTTGTCTTTCTTGTCACAGAATTGATATAAGCTCTTCTCTGAGCATGCTGAGGATTTAGAATGTAGCAAAAATGTAGCAATGATTCAGATACAACCCACCCTACCCCTTCAAAAACAAGAAAATGCCATTTTCTTCAGTTCACAGTTCATCTTGCAAACATGACATTTTCTCCTTTTTAGGGGGTACTTCTGAATCATTGCTTCATTTTAGTCTTTTTTTGCCTACAAAATTGATATTACATCTTCTCTGAGCATGCTGAGGATTCAATCCTTGTGCACATCAGGTGAGAGCTTCTGCAGCACCTGTCTGTGAGGCATTAAAGACTATAAGAACACAAATTCTGTGCGCAAATGCATTTTTGGCTATTGGACAAAAGTGGCTGTGGCTCACTCATGCGGGTGAAATACTTTCAATACCATAGTGTCATCAGATAGCTTAGGTCCAAGGTAAAATATTCATATCAAAAAATAATCTCTAGATCATGAATATTTGCGTAATAATTTTTTTTCTGAGTGTCTACTTTTTTTTGATACACGCTGTAGTAGAATCTTGACGTCAAGTTTACTAACATTAAAGGTAAATGACATGATTGGGGGTAGTCCTCAACTTGGGCTGAAACTACTCTAGAATCAAGTAAACTATGCAGGGATTATCCTGTGAAAATCTTGTAGTCAAGAGTTGACTCATTCTAAAATAACTAATGTCAATTATCCCTCGTGGCAGGCAAACCTGCTGTGTGGCTCTCTATGGGTCTTATTTTTATAGTATGTTCATGCTTGATTCTCCCTAATTTAACAAATTATAAACAAATCATTGCAGCTGGGAGATCCACTCCAGCTAGTGTATAGTTGGTATACATTTCAACTCATTTGGTTCTTGATGCATTTTCAAGTGTTCCCAAATATCACAATGAAAGTTACACGGGTGGAATGATTTGCTGATGTTTCGCACTGCTAGTATGCATGCTTTTCACTGTGAGAGTAAAATGGGGGCAGTATGCAATAAAATGTGTTTTACGATGCAAATATAAAATGCTGTGATAGCGGGGCTGTAAACTTCTCTACACACATTAAGTTGTTTCAAATTGAAGGATGTCAGCTCTTTAAGACCAATGAAAACATTCAAATATCGTAATTTTATAGGTAGTATCATTAATTTCCCACGGATCTGCTTAGCCACACGATTTTTTCGGAACATACAATATACGTAGCAAAACGAAATATAAAGGCCATTACGAAAACACCCGTGATATACAGCTGTTAAAGCCACTGGCTAACATTTACCACAGTTAAAAAGGTGTGAGCCACATAATCATCCATGTTCCAAGTGTCGCTGATAATAAAAATACATACTTTAAAGCACAAGTACAGTTTTGGTCAATCAGACAACTTTTTCGACAATTTTTCACATAGTATTCTGTTATCCCCCAGACACCAGAAAACAACATCAAACCTACTGAAAATTGTTTAAAGTGACAAATTGTGACGTTTCAATTAAAGGAAAACATCTAGCGGTATGCACATTACCTATGCGAAATGTAGGGGGTCCCGCACCCCCGACATTCCACATTTTCAGTAACTGTTCTAAAAAATGGGAGAGTTCCAGAGCGAGCAATTTTCCGGGCATTGATAGATTGTTCATGTCTACATGGATCTAAAAAACATGATTGCAAAGAATTTCATTTTTTTAACCATTTACCAAACTATAGGCTTTAATAATGTTAGATATTTCAGAAGATATGATAGCTATATCAGGAGTTACATTCAAGACACTGTGATATTGTCGAAACCCAATTAAAAGGGTCAAATTTTGATATGTGACTTAGCCTACATGATAGTGTTTGAATGCACAGATGAGACATTAGAACACAAAATTTGAGACAGTTATGCTGTCTTTAGCAAAAATATGTACACACAAATATCGACACATGAATGTGAATGAATAAAAAAAAATGAATAAAAAAACATGATTGGAGATAGTCTTCAACCTGGGGTGAACCTATTGTTGAATCATGCAAGGATTCTGCTGTTAAAATCTTTTGGTCAAAATTTGACTCATTCTAAAAGAACTACCACCATCACGCGTTATGGCAGACAAATATGTTGTGAAGCTTTCTATGAGAAATTAGATACTATATATTCATGCTTGATTCTCCTTAGGTAAAGAAATTAAAGACAGATCCTTCCAGCTGGGAAATCCACTCCAGCTGGTACATTGGTAAATATTTCATCTCATTTGGTTCTTGAGACATTTTCAAGTGTTCCAAATCATGTCATTAACCTTTAATGATTGTTTTGAACAGCAGTTTTTTCCAGGTCTTCCGTATTTTAGACCTTATTATAGATATTATAGATTGGAAGTTCATGTAATCGGGAAAGCCTATTACGATGCCCAGGGTCCATGGGATGCCATTAAAGTGCCTTTACTGCATCAGCCTTTTTCATTGTGCAGCGAAGAAAGATAATAATAATACCACAATGCTCATAGAATGAGCATTTTGGGGCCAGACTTGATTAGCACCTGTGCTATACTCTGGTTTCCAATTGCCAGCTTCTACAACTTACATTTTGTTGTCTTTGTAAATATATTTTGTATCATTTATTACGTGTTGTTGACAAATAAACTCAAACTCAAACTCAAACTCATATAGCGCATATTACTGTTAAATGCGTCGCTATGCGATTTTAGAAAGAAACAGACATGTTAAGAAAGAGGCTGGCAACTGTAATGATAACTCAGTCAAAATATGCTTTTTGAATATTTATGCTTTCAAGGTACATTTAAACTTGAGTGTAGTAGAGGAGTTCTTCAAATATGATGGGATGATATTCCAGAGTAAAGGGGCAGAATGAGCGAGAAATCGCTCCCCATAAAACTTGGTCTGAATATAGGACAATACAAAAGATCTTTCTCAGCAGATCTTAGATTACGAGATGGTCCATTCACTGAAATATTTTGGAGCCATTGCATGGAGACATTGAAAGATCAAAAGCAGTACCTTAAACATTAAACATGTTAAACGTGACTGGATTGGAGTTGCTTTAATGCTGTGATATGGAAGTGTTTCTTAGTGCGGTCGATTAATCGTGCTGCATATAGTTTTGAATTACTTGCATTTTGTTCAGTTGGGAATCTGGCATGTTATGAAGTAAACTGTTACAATAGTCTAGATGACATGTCACGAGAGCCTGTACAAGCTTCTATAGGTTGTTTTTGCATCCAAGAATTGACAAACCCTACCAACTTTACATAAAGGAAATGATGCTGCTTGACACTTTGCTGAAACAAACCTGTTCATAACCATGGTTTCATCAAATATTACACCAAAGAATGAAAGAGGGCGCTCTTTGTATCTGTGTACACAGACGTACTAAACACAACAGGCGCGAGTAAAATCCGAGCAGAGCGCATGAATTTTAAAGTCCGCACTAAAACGCAGCGGCGACCGACGATGCTCTAAAAACCAGCGGTGGCCTGGCGGCTGCCGCTCGGGTACGGGCGAATTGGCTAAAAACTCGCTGCGCCCGGCCGGCCGAGCAGGCCAATTTTGTATTTGTGACCACAATGTCAACCACGTCCTCAGCGTGCTCCAAAGAGAGCAACTCTAATATTTCGTACAACGTTTTCTAAAAGGCCATCATGTATTTTATTCACAGTTTTCATGAATTAAAAAAAGCAAAAAGCACAGGAGAAAACCATTAGAGCAGGGGGGAAAGTTTTTATTGTTAATTAGCCTCAGTGGGGCAACCGAATAAATATAACAGGTTTGCCAGTGGAAAATATTCTCCGGAGGAGCCCATTGTCCGCCGCCAGTAGCATTTCATCACCTGCAGGGTCCTACCGCATCACCGGTGGGCCTACCGCCGATTTCTTGAAATCGTCCGATGGCGCGCGGTGGGGGACCGCCAAATCGGCCCGATGACCGCATGGAGACCGTCTGATGACCGGTGGGAGACCGATCCGGCACAGGGGCGGCGGAACCTGGGGGGGGGGGGCAGGGGGGGGCACTTGCCCGCCCCAAAGAATTTTGGATAAGCAAAAAAATACCCTTTTTCAAAAAGAAATGTGCCTTTTGTGAAATGACGGCATGCACTTTGTTTTCAAATGGGAATGGTGCTCTTTGTCGAATACGCCTTTTTTAGTCTACTCATTTTTGTCGATATTAGTCCTTCTTATACCATGTTTATTTTTTTATTGCCCTAAACGCGCGACGGATATGGCCTACAATAGACGTAATTATTGGTAAATCAATTCAAGGGCAAGCATTTTTGTGCCTAAAAAGGCATTATAGCATACTCCTCGTGGAAGTGCGCGAGTGTGTGAGCAAAGAGTGTATGCGCAGTGCACGTTTGCCCCATGCGCCCCAGTTTTTAGAGTTGAAGGCAAATAGTGCCTTTTTCTAAGTTGTGCTTATCTTATTGGTTTGAACCCATACTAGAGTGCAGTGAAAACTTATAATGCGCACAGTCGTCACTCGGAAGGTGATTTTCCTTTATTTTGTTATTGTTGTATTCTATTATTTTTGCCCTGACTGTCGATGGGGCCGCCGCCGACACTTCAACAGAGAAAAGAACATATTTGTTCAAAAGAAGAGGGGCACATTATGTACCTAAGAAGGGGCCATTTGGCCTCTCATCTTATAGAGCCGTCTGCGGTTGCACAAGATTGAATCCCTCTCCATTTTTTTTTTTCGTGATTACATGGCCCTATTTTATATATCCCTCAAAGCGCGATAAAAAAGTGTTTTTCGTGAGGTAACGTTTCCTAGCGGTTCGCCTTTCTTCTCTCAGCAAAAGGAAAATTACCTCGTAAGGGAAAGAAAAAATGCCCTATTCTTCAAGCAGAACTTCAAGTATTCGCAATGTGCAGCCATGACTTTGTAATTTATACGAAACTAGTTTATCATCTCTGCCCTCACTAACGTATTTGCTCATTGATTTCTTATGGATTCGTTTGATGTTCTTCAATCTTTTTAAACACACTGCAAAAATTCTGAGTTTATAATTAGCGCCAGAACGAGACTCACAAAAAGCGAGTTTTACAACTTAAGAATTTCACATTTTTCCAAAACCGCTCGCTCGCTACGCTCGCTCGCGCAGGTAGATATATATATTTCCATGTTTAATGATCAGAAATCCCTTCAAAAGGTTTGCTCAAGTTACATTACCGTGGAAGAAACAGCTACTTAAAGCAGAAAAGTGTTGTTCTAGACAGATGTTCTTATTTTTTTTTAAATGCTACAAAGAATCAGTGCTGTATTAGCACCAGACTAGGACCAAAAAAGCGGTTTTACAACTTAATTATTTCTTATTTTTCAAACCGCGTGCTCGCTTCGCGAATAGAACGCTGTCCATTATACTGTATTATTTCATGTGTAAATGATTAGAAATCGCCCTTTCAAAAAGTTTTGCTCAAGTTACATTACGTGAAGAAACAAGCTACTTCAAGCGAAAAGTTGATCTAGACAGATGTCTTTATTTTTTTTAAATACTTACAAAAATCAGTACTGTTATTATCGCCAGAATAGGCCAGCAAAGCGAGTTTATCAAGTCGCAATTTCTTCGAAACCGCTCGCTCGTCGCGTATTATGTGTAGGCCTATAGATTTCATGTTGTCAGATCGGAACCCATTTTATAAAAAGGTTAGGTTCGAGTTAGATTGCCGCCTAAAAACAGCATCTTCAAAGCAAAGACACCTGACTGATGGTGAAATATCCTGCTTGCGCCAATGCCCTTTTGACATAATGAGCTGCCTTTTTTTGGGCTTTGCCCCCCCCCCCAAACGAAAATACGTTGCGCCGCCCTGGTCGCGGCAATCGCTTAGTCATCCATCGCGTTACTGGCCGTGGCCGCGCAGAGAGGTTCCTCGATTTTAGGCGCATTCTGACATTAAATGATTCGGGTGATCCGACAGGAAATCGACAGGGCGCCGCCCGAACATCGCTGAGGGCTTTACAGCCCGCTAGCAACATGCTGCACAGAATCGCTGCGCGAGCCTAAATTCAGCTGGCGACGAGCAGGCTATAAATCGGGCGGTCTGCCGCTTTTATTTGTGAACTCAAGCCTTA